>CALSBZ010038895.1:4888-15540 GCA_943591055.1 Gobionotothen gibberifrons | reverse complement strand
CCCAGCTGTGTGCGTCACTCTTTAGTGTCCCCTGGTCTCCCAGCTGTATGCGTCACTCTTTAGTGTCCCCTGGTCTCCGTTAAAGTTTGATAAATCAGAGTGGGCTGCTTCCTGTAAAGACAGTAAATGACGGTGTAAAGAGAGGCGGTGAATCATTAACACCAGAATATAAAGAGCCACTTGAGTTCTGCTTCTCCAAAGAGACTCACCTTAACGTGGCACACACAAAATCAATGCCTTCAATTTCCTCTTTTTCCTTTAAACCTCACAAGGCTGAAAGGATATATAAATTCAGGAGGAGGAACTTAATAGACCCCAAACAGTCGACTCTGGAGTAAAGAGAGTTTACCTTCTAACACCTCCTAAAGTGTAGAGCAACTCCATGGAAACAGTTGTTTAAATATTTGGCAGCGTACATGTTGCTTGCACATTCAAATGTCAAAATATGTCTTGTTTATTTTGCCCACAATCACAAATGTGTAAATGAATTGTAAATACATTCCTTTAAGGCGCTTTAGAGTCGTTACAGATCATAAAAAAGATTGTGACATTCCAGCATAGACCGTCGAAAGGACAATATTTTAGTGTTATTGCAGAAATCGATCTCTGAGGCGAATAGACGTTTATGATTCTCACACGTTGAACCGTGTCAGGACTCATTTCTGAACCACTTTATGGTTTTTGATGTACCGACATGCTTAATTAAAAATTATACATGCTTTTGTTATGTCATGTTTGGACCCCTTAACTCCTTATCTGTTGGTCTGGACCAGTCAGAAGAGCTGGGTTAAAATACACTTGACTTGAGTTAATTAATTTAAATGCATTCCTGACTCAAAATACATAAAAATAGATTGAATCTCTGCTCATGAATACTATCTATCAAGTCAACATCAGAACAACTTACTGAACACACACTTACATTGACTTTATATCTTAGAGACTGTAAGGGAAACTTCTGCAGCAATGGAGAGTCAGGACTCAGAGAGACACGAGGAGAGTTAGAGCTTTGATGTCAAACACTGATGGTTTATTTAGGAGTATCGGCCGGAGGATTCACATCACAACTCACACAGCCAGAGGTTCTGACTGCACGGTGGGTTGCCATGTCAACTCTGACCAACCTCTCTCTCGATAGACCTTTTAACTAGTTTACAGATAGTTAATCCACATATTGGGGGATGGTGCGTAAACACCTGGGAACACTGGAGATAGCCCCAACATCTGGAGACACTGAATCACTTATCTGACTCTTAGGCTCTGTGACCGAGAGTTGACCGGTCATAAAACTGAGAATATCCACATATAAGTGCAGCAGCACATTCCTTAAAGGAGATAACAGAGTCAGGGTTGGTCATAAACGTCAACAGTTAAATATCTTAGGAGTAAGACAGAATTATTCTCTAACAGAGACGCTAAATAGTTATTAACCTTGATGCTATTAATCCTTTACCTTTGATCAGGGTTAGACTTATTGTTGCTGTGTAGTTGTATCTCTTCTCTGCATCATCTCTGGATCATGATCGTTATCAATGGACTGGAAATAGATTGAATCTCTGCTCGTGAATACTATCTATCAAGTCAACATCAGAACAACGTAATGAAAGCTGCTTTGTGATGAACACACACTTAAATTGACTTCATGTTTAATATCTTAGTGACGCTAGTGAGTAATTAACCTCGATGTTAAACTATGCTAACACTCAACCCATTTCCTTTAATCAGGTGATTCAGGGTCAGACTTATTGTTTCTGTGCAGTTTGATCTATTCTCTGTAACATCTCTGGATCATGATTGTTATCAATGGACTGGAAATAGATGTAAATAGATTGAATATCCGCTCTTAAATACTATCTGTCGAGTCATTTGAGGTGAAATTAGATTGATTTCGCATCATGTTTAATACGTTAGTGACGGTATTTAGTCATTAACCTTGATGCTATCAATCCATTTCCTTGAATCAGGTCATTCCCAGTGAAGACTTATTGTTCCTGTGCAGTTGTATCTCTTCTCTTCATCATCTCTGGATCATGATTGTTATCAATGGACATCCCAGAGTCTCCGGAGGCGCTCGATAACCCGGACAGGACAATAACCAGCGGAGTAAATATGATGGATCCATCCCTGCGACCTCAGAGAGAGAAACTGTGTTATCCTCCTCTTTATTGAGCAGAGGAAAAGGAGGCGGACGTTATTGCCATTGATCCAGGAGTCCTGAGGGTGGGAGTCTCTTTCTGTTGGAGACACATCGATCCTAGCTCTGACACTAATAATTGGCCTGAGCCCATGATGAAGTCATCACACTGCATGTTGTCAGCTGGGAAACGTTGCATAGTCACTGAGTTCTGACCGTTGTCTTAAATCTCACAGTCAATCAAAGTTTATTTATAAAGTCTAATATCACACATTCTACATTTGTCTCAGTGGGCTTTACAGTTTGTGACCCCCTCTGTCCTTGGACCCTCACATCAGGGCCCTTTCCCATCTCGCCCCTTTTTTACATAGGCCACATAAGAAATGATACTTGTTTTGCTTGGTCGTGGGTCTTTGGGTTAGAGTTTATAGATCTAATGATGCATCCCATGAAGCATTGCATGAAGTCTGTTGACGAATCAGAGGCTGTTGTTGGGGCGAAAAGGAGACGTATTGTGTGAAAAGAAATGTAAGATGTTGTTTAATTGCTGATATATTTATGATCCACGTCACGTTTTCAGTTTTGGCGGCAGTTCCTCATGTTTGTCTAGAAGTCTTCTCAGCAGGGCTCTATAAATAGAGAACTACGGTAGATATGTAATATTTAATGCAGCCGAACCGTGTATTACAATGCCCTTATGTGATGACCTCCAAAGAGAAAAGCAAGCACACTCGGAATAAAATGTTTTCGGTCTGTTTCCGGTATTTGTTTATGACGATGTGATGTGAGATGTGAGACTGGAATTGCACAGGGGAAAATAACGTATCTATGCCACCATTTTAGATGCGGATTTTGTTAAACTAATACGTTTGCGATGTGGACCAACACTATACATTGACGGGGAAGGGGGTAGCAATAAAGGTAACACCTTTAAACAGTTACACAACATAACAGAAATAATATCGATAGCAGCGTCCCTAGCAACCACCTTGGTAACAATGAAAACGTTGTATGGACACAAGTAATCTTCGTAATAACTAGCAAACTAAAGATCATGTACATCCACTGCACACATAATCTGAAATGACAACTCATATGTGTGTGGTGTGTGTGTGTGTGTGTGTGTGTGTGTGTGTGTGTGTGTGTGTGTGTGTGTGTGTGTGTGTGTGTGTGTGTGTGTGTGTGTGTGTGTGGAGACAGACCCCTACAAAGCTAATCCTTTTAAAATGTAGAACACGTTTTCTCAGTTTTTCTCAAAATGTGTTAATTATTCTTTTCTTAACTGATGAGATTTTTCACAGTTTTTTCTGTGTTTGTTTTTCGATTATCCAAAAAAAATAACAATGGTAACAATAACTGTTTGTTTTTACATCTAGATGTTTACAGTTTTTTCTAGAGGATACATTAAAACACAATGATGGCCTTTCTGCACCATGTGAGGGTTCAGTGATTGTGTCTGTGCGGCGTGTCACATATGGTGTGTTTGGCCTACATGCAGAGAGGGTGATAATAATAATAATTGATAAGCTGTTGCTCAGACACCGGAGGGGGGGGGGGGGAGGAGCAGATATTATACTAACTGTAGAGAGAGGATGCTGCACGCAGAGAGATTTATAGATCCTGAGAGTACACACAGTACGCACAGTACACACAGTACACACAGTACACACAGTACTCAGAGTACACACAGTACACACAGTACACACAGTACACACAGTACACACAGCACACGTTCAGGGTTGTTGCACACCATGAACACACTCTTTTATTCTCCCTATTACCTTAGAGAAATGTGTGTCTCTCATACGTGAGATGTGTGCAGAGAGGCGAGAGGAGGAAACTGTGCTGCATGCACACAGTGATAAAGGCATTCTAACCTCCTGCATGTCATCACATAACGTGTAACTCTGCAGGGATATCTCAACCCTTATCACGATCACATTTATATCAGATTAGATATCACAAAGAAAGGAACAACGTTGCCTTTATTGGAGATGTGAAACGCTGCTCCACGAGACGTTCACTGGGGAAATCGCAAACAACTTGTTTTTTAAATTAGAGTGAATCTTTCACATAAGTCCATGTTGTGTTTGTGCTCGGAAGCTGCCTCTATGGTGATCAGAGGAAACACTGACGCTTTTAAGCTCAGGAGGAAAAACACATATATTGTAAAATGACATAGGAACAGAAATATTGTTTTCTGGCATCACTTTACGGGGAAAATCTGCATTGGATTTCCCTCGTCTGCCTCCTGGGTCCTCAAAGCATTCCTGGTTTGTTTTTAGTGTTAGTCCTTTTCCTTTTGTTGATCCTGCTCGTTCAAGGGTTTGTTTGGAACTGCTTTTCTTTAAAGTGGACCTATCATGCTATATTTGAATAATATATTGTAGGGCCATACCTATATAAAAATGTCTGTGAAGTTTTTTTTTCAAAATACCAAACAGATCATGCATTTAACCATGCCTCATTTCGCTCTATTTGCTCTATTCCAGCCCTGTCTTCACAAGGGCTGATTCTGTGGCAAATGAGCTGCAGCTGACCACGCCCCCCTGCAAAGGAGGGGGGCGTGGCACGAGCGTCATGTTACCATGCTGTTACCATGCTGTTACCATGCAGTTACCATGCTGTTACCATGCCGTTACCATGCTGTTACCATGCTGTTACCATGCCACGGCAACCTCTCATTCCCCTGATAGGTGGAGAGTTGCCCATATAGGCGGAGCTCCCCGTTTCTGACGTCAGAACAAATCTGTATCAGTCTGTATCAGATCCATTGCAGCCCCGTTTTTAGAGATTTGGGTATGGAGGAAAAGAGAGAGGGTTGTGTTTTCTGACACTTGGTGAGTTCCCTGACACCGGGGACACATATTCATGGATAAAAGACGTACAAAAGTGCATTTTGCATGATAGGTCCCCTTTAATAAAGCTCTTTGTTTACACCTTTATACCCCAGTCTTTTTGTTCTGCATGTGGGTCCTGATTACCTCCTTCTCCTGACAGTTACATCAAATGTTGCTGACAATATAATAGTGTAGTATGTAGTAAGTCAAAATGTTGAAAAAAGTCACATAAATATTGTCAAATGTCATAGTAAGTCACACAAAATGAGTGATGTCAGGAAATATCATACAAATAATGGCTTTTTTCATGTCAAACTATTTCAAAAATGATCGTTAAATATCAAACTACAGTACGTCACCAAAATACAAAGAATTGTCATGGTATACAGTAGAATAGTAGACAATACTGCTTTCTCCCAACAAAATAATTGAATAAATACTGTGTCGTTCAGAAATATCAAATATAAGAACTCTGTACAAAAGTTATTATTTAAAAACACTGCCTGTTGATTATGTTTTAATTAATCTATTGAGTTTAAACTGGATGAAACGTGTCAGGGGAACCTCTGTGTTTTAAATATTGGAAGTTATTATTGAACCAATTACACAGCTGAAGGCTTTCCACAGGTTTAAAATCACTGACCTTGGTAAATATTAAAAATTTCTGGATCTCCCAAGATATTTCTAATCCTCAGTAACCCCCAAAATATCATTAAAATAATTACAAAAAAAATACACCGGACAAAAAAGTTAGAAAAAGGGCAATTTTATTTAAAGCACTTACATATAAAAATATGATCGATTTGAGTCACCAATAATAAATAGAGTGCCTGACGTTCCCCAGGCCTGTCGGTACAATCAGTACAATCAATATAATCAATATCCAGTTTCACAATACAGCAAAGGCACTAGCATCAACCACAATCAACAACAAGTCAATGAGGGGGGTCACACACACCTTCACTCCCGCCTTCTTCTGTGGAAATGATACCAGATGTAACCCTTCTCCACTTGCCTTTTGTCCAAATGCTCGTGGAAAACAACAAAAGAACCAGACAATGTGATGGAAATAAAAAAAAAACATCAAAATAAAAGTGAGAATGAAAGATTGGCCCCAACTTTTCATTTATTTGAGCTAGAAAAGTCAAGTTAAGGACCTTAGAACATTTGGATTATCCCCTGGGGAGGTTGAATATGCGCTGAAATGTTTAAATGTTTTAAATGAAGTGAGGCATCAAACTTCTATGTATTACAGTTCAAAAAGGTGCATTTGAAGACCCTACAAATGTGGGATCATCCTCTGGAGAGCTTGATTAAAAACTGAAAAGAGGCCCCACAGATGTAACTACTTGAGATAAAAAAGTGAATTGAAGGACCTTATAACAGTTGGATTATCCCCTGGGGAGCCTGAACATACTCTGAAATGTTTAACTATGGACAATAACTTCAAAGTAAATGGAAGTGAGAATTGAGGACCCACATTTGTATTTATTTGAGCTAAAAAAGTCAAGTTTAGAACCTTAAAACTTTCGGAGTATCCTCTGGGGAGCTTGAATTTGCACTGGAATGTTTAAATGTTTCCAATAATTCCAATATGAATAGAAGTGAGGCCTCAAACTTCTATTTATTTGAGTTAAAAAAGGTACATTTGAGGACCCTAAACATGTGGGATCATCCTCTGGGGAGCTTGACTAAACACCGAAATGTTTAAATACGGCCAATAACTTAAATATAGATGACTTTTAGAAGAGAGGCCCAGCATATTTAACTATTTAAGCTAAAAAAGTAAAGTTAAGAACATTTGGATTATCCTCTGGGGAGAATGAATATGCACTGAAATGTTTAAATACGGACAATATCTTCAATACAAACGAAAATTAGTAGAGAAGCCCTACATTTTGATTTATTTGAGCTTAAGAAATGTATTTGAGGATGAAGGGAAGGACCTTAACACATTCGGATCATCCTCTGAGGAGTCTGATTATACACTGAACTGTTTGAACATTGCCAATCACTGCAATATTAATTGAAGTGAAAAGAGAGGCCTTACATTTTAATCTAGTTGAACTGACAAAGTAAAGTTAAAGACCTTAAAATATTTGAATTATCCTCTGGGGAGATTGAATATACACCGAAATGTTTAAATATCAATAATAACCTTTATATATATATTTATACTAGTTTTTTAGGGGGCAATGTTTTGGTTAATCAAGTTTTAATCTCACAGCAGCTCTAGACAAAAGGGAGATTCACCAAAATGTTAAAATCAATGGTAGCTCAGATGATAATGTTGAGATAACTCCACAAAAAGGTTAAAAATAAATACATTTCTTTCAAAACGATGAAATTATGAGGATTAAAGTCCAACTGAAATTAGATTTTTGTTTTCTTTCAACTCCTTTGTTTTCTTATCAACACTACAAGTTATTATATAAATTCAAAGATGTACTTAAATGCATGTTTTTTTACCCAATATCTTTGGTTTTTGACAAAACAAGACATTTAAAGCTTGGTATTTGGGAAACTGGGATGAACGTTTTCCACCTGATTCTGAAATGTTAGAAATCAAACTATTTATGGAGGATATAATCTGCAGATTAATCCATTAAAGAAATAGCGTAGATTAAAAACGTTGTTCCAATTAACCAATTACTGTTACCAAACTATTCATAGAAAAAGTTGAATAGCATTTTGCATTTAATCTGCAGCTAACGTTAGCTTCCTTTCTAAGTCTTCTTGCGTGTGTTATTACGGTATATCAGAGTATTATTTCAACTTCATTTTATTTAATCTTTATTAAGTTTTATAGTAGGTATAATTATAAAATGGTTATAGTTGTTTATCCTTGGCTTGTAATCTACTGATATACAAATCTTGAATACTAATGATTGGCATTTTTATAGTAGGCTAAATAAGCATTTTTGTAAATAAAAACTACTTTTGATTATCTGAGCCGTTTCAGTTGGACTTGGACAAAATAAAAGAATATCAGTAGATGGCGCACATTTATCCAGTGATTCAGACACAGTACAGCTGCAACAGAATAAAGTTAAATAAAGCTTCTGCTCCTTCTCCGGGTGTGATTCAGAGCTAATAGAGCTGGTCCCAAACAGTAATGATATACATAATCTTATTTTAGATAGATATTTACTGCTTTCAGACGGAGGGATGATTCATGGAGAGAAAAAAATGAAAAATCACTTTCTTTTTATGTGAGGACATGTAGTGCAACTGTTTACATGCAAGCAAAGCGAGGAGGACGTTGACAACAATCAGCAGTAAACACACACACACACACACACACACACACACACACACACACTCGCATCCCTGAAGCTCACAGAGATTATTCACCCGGGACAAAAAATGAATTTTCTTTCAAAAAGGAGGTCAGAAATTATAAACGAAGAAAAAACTAAAAACGTTTGTAAAGTCGTAATCAAAACATTGTTAATGCCAATGTTTGTTATCATTGGTTTTGATTTACACTGGAGAAAGAAAAGAAATATTAAATATGTCAGCAAATAGCATGGAGAGTGATAAGGCTTATCTCCACTTCGACTGGCCCTTAGAAACGTCGTCTTCTCCCTTAAGTCTTCCCGTCATTCGGACAGAAAAAGCCCTGATTGTCAGAACAAGTTGTACCAATTATTCCCGGCGATAAAGCTAGTCCGTCTTCTTCTTCTTCTCAGTCCTTTTGTGAACGAAAATCCTTCCCGTTATCTCTTCGACTGGAGAATTAATGCACAGGAGCCCGAGATTGTCCACAAAGGGCCGTAAAGCTTTACCGTCTTTTTAACCGTCTTTGTTAGCGTCCCGGCGGCTAACGGTTCTGCGGCGGCGCAGCATTAGCACGTGTCCGACGGACTCGCGGTTTTTGACGTCTTTTTTCCGTCTCTCTAGATGTTTCTCTGAGCCGTGAGGTACTTCAGCGCCGCCGAGCCGTATTTCCTGGACAGATCCTGGTGAAACTCTTCCTTCAGCGTGTTCAGGCAGTTGCGGTAACTCGAGCTGGAGCGAAACTTTGAGATGTCGAAGCTCGGAGCGTGCGGCATGTGGATCATGAAGGCGTTCGGCAGCACCATCAGTTCGTACTCCTGAGAAAACAGAAGGGAATTATGAAACATGGGTTAAGACTTTCTAAGCAAACTAAATGAAAACTGTGGGTTTTGCCCGGAAGTTTTTCCTTGTACGATGTGAGGGTCTAAGGATAGAGGGTGTAGTTTTTCTCATACTGATATTCTGAACAATCTGTGCTGTTGTATTTGCTGCAAAGTGTCTCTACTGTAGGCTATTTGTATTATATGTACAGCACTTTGGCTCGATCAAAAATCTTTTATAAATGTGCTGTATAAATAAAACTTGATTTGATTGGATTTGATTTGATTAAATAACTGATCACAGCCTGGAAGACATTTTTGTTATTTATTACACAGCTTAGTTAAATACTCAATGCTGATTGGTCAATTTTGAACATTCTGTCGAAGAAGAAAGACAGGAAGTAAACACTAAAGAGAACAGCAGAAGAAGACAGAAAACACATTCAAACCAACCCAGTTATTCCAGAGCACTTCTTGTTATGTGCCATGCTTTAAAGTAGAGCTAATAGAGTTGGTTCCAATCAGCAAGTATATTTTTACCATTATTGGATTTTTTCAGAGGGATAAATAATGAGGAAAAAAACTGGAAAATGTACTTATTGTCGTACCTGTGCGTCCAGCTCCAGCACGTGTGACACCTTGTTCCAGCCGAAGCCCACGAAGCGCTGGTCGTATTCGGGACAGTCCTTCCTCACCACCACGTACGGCTCGAAGTCCGCCTCCCACTCCACTCGGTACGGCGTGGTGGCTGTCCGCCATTTGGCGTAATCTGTCGGAGCGTGACCTTTGGGCCACACGTGATACCTGGAGCAGAGGGAAACCAGTAAGTTACTCAACTTTACCTCTGCCACATCATAGACACACAAAATGTACAACAATATCTGTTTGCTTTTTTTTTATTACTGCCAATTTTTTATCCATATTTTATTCCATATTTTATTCCATTCCATTTCTACGTAAATACTGTTATATTTTACTATATCTGTGTTTTACATTTTTGTTTACCTTTATGCATGCACCAAGACATCAAGTAAAATTCCTCGTATGTGTCGACCTACCTGGTAATAAACCTGATTCTGATTCTGTAACCACTGGCTGACTTTTAGTTTCTCTCTGCTGATTTGATGCTGATGTGATGGTGTGTTTAGTACCTGAAGGTGTAGAGAGTCCCCATGTCCAGCATGGAGAGCAGCTCAGCTTTGGATTTGGGGAAAGAGAGACGGTACCGGAGCGTCTCGAAGGCCGGGACCACCAGAGCCTTCTTAGTGTGAGCCATGTCCATCTGCACCACCGAGCGCCTGCAGAAACACAGGGTTACTTCAACAGAACCAGAGCCAGGACTGAAACCAGAGCCAGGACTGAAACCAGAACCAGGACTGAAACCAGAGCCAGGACTGAAACCAGGACTGAACCAAGTTTCATACTTGTTATGTTATTTAGACGGAAGGGAATTTATCTCATTATGTTAGATTTTATAAAACAGGACAAAAATCGGGGACTAAATTATCAATAATTTGTATATTTAAGGAATCTGAGTACTTCTACCTTTACTCAAGTACAAGATCTGAGTACTTCTAC
>CALSBZ010038888.1:0-20222 GCA_943591055.1 Gobionotothen gibberifrons | reverse complement strand
AAGTTGGATGTTGTGGTGGTCGTGTCAACGATCTTTATGCTGCAGACCCTGCATACCGCTGTTCTCTTCTTATTACCGTCATCGACAAAATAATCCTTGAATCCAAACTTCACTATTTTTGGTGTAACGCTAGCCGCTGCCATGTTAACTGACACTCCTGCCTTCTAGTGGGTTGCCAGGTTTGCGCGCACGGCGCTATAATCAAATAAACGTAATATCTCACTACAAAAACAAACGCAAATATTTAATTTTAAACAGTCAAGTCCTTTCAAGTCATCTATCTCAAGCTTAAGTCAAGTCTCAAGTCATGAATACCAAGTCAAAGTCAAGTCAAGTCTTTTAGCAATGTTAGTCAAGCAAGTCTCAAGTCACAAAATATGCGACTCGAGTCATGACTCGAGTCAAGTCACGTGACTCGAGTCCCCACCTCTGCTAATTTATCTTCGGTTCTGCATCTACTTGAAGAACCATGCTAACCCCTTTAACAGTGTGTGGAACCTTGGGTGCCCGAGCATGTGATAATTACTCCCTCCTTTATCAAGGATTTTAAAAACAGAAGTCATTTCATTAATGGTTTGTAGTTCAATTTAGGAATTTTCGCCTATGGCGGATATGTTTCTACTTTAAATAACATCTCTAAATGTCAGGTCATCACTGATTAAATGGATGACCATTAGGAGGTGGTGGCACTTGTCTTTTAAAACTCATACTCTGGTGCCGTGTGCTCCCTGTGAAGCTGCAAGTAAGATTTAAAACATCTGCAGGGTGAGTTGAGCGACCCCTTCTCCCTGAACGATATTTGTTCTCAAAAATATGCACCATTACAATGAGTGATCCAAGGCCCCGCATGTATTAATCCCAATTATATTACTTTAAAAATGTGCAATCCCTCTTTGCCCGGTTTCTTTTAAAACTTTACATCTTGGACGACAAACTAATGTTACTTCCCCCTTATACGTTCTCCTGTGGTAATAACTATGCTACAATGGTGAAATCAATACTTTAGATTGGAATACTATTTTTGGCTTGGTACTTAGCTCTACCTTTAACATTTTCCATACAAATACAGATGTGTCTGCTTTTATAGAGTGGTTACTAAAACTATCCCTTTAAACTGTAGATCTATATTGTAACAAATGAAATCTTCCCCAAATGCACACATGAATAAGAATCTCTAAAAGAATAATTTGTTTATATTATGAAAAGATTGAATAATATATTCTACCCTCAGTGTGTTTTAGGATTATTTTCTCATTTTACTTTAATAGTTTCCTCTTTAATAAGTGTGTATACGTGTAAACTCACCCTCTCCCGTTTTCCTTCTCTCCCCCTTTGGCTGTCAAGCCACGACCCCCTCACGTTCCACTGGCCCATGACAACTCCTCCGTCCTGCCTTCTCCTCCGTCCTGCCTTCTTGAATCCTTCCGCTGCAACTCTCTTCAGTGGCCCAACTGCTTTGTATTTCATCTCCTCCTGTACAGTCTCTTTGCTGTTGCATGGAGGGCGTATTCTGCTCTCATGTCTTGTACAAAGTCTCGTGGCTCAGCTTGAAACTTCATGTCCTGTCTTGAGGGGCCGATGAGATTATACCTCTTTCAGCATGCTGGTTTGGGATGCCTCAGGTGGAGATGATTCTGGATGCCTCAGGTCGTTGTTGGTTCAGCTCGGGTTCTCTGTCTGTTTGATGGAGGAGGAGGAGGAGGAGGAGGAGGAGGAGGAGGAGGAGGAGGAGGAGGAGGAGGAGTCTCCTGTGGTGAGGTCATTTGTCTGCTTGGAGGATGGGGTCATAGCAGTCTGACAGGCAGAGAGAGAGAGAGATCTCAGGACACATTACCTATAGATAATTCTAACACACTGAGGTAAAAATAAATCCAATCTTTTCCACTCTATTTTCCTAATCATACTATCTGTCTTAGATGTTAAATGTCATCTAAACACAATCAATGTCTACTAATAATTTGACCATATCCCAAAACATTGCTTTCACCCACTGTAACATGTTTATTCCAAATAACTCTTTTAGGAAACCATTTTCTTCTTTAAACTGAAATACCTACATGTTTCAAGCACCACTTATTTCACACACTATAAAAGAACGTCCCCATAATTTCTCCATAATTTTAAATCTCACTGTTATTTAGAACATAAGTAACTTCTGTGTCTGGACATATCTGTGCAATGTCGCCACAATCTGCTGGCGAATCTTGTTCATAGAGTTTGTGCGTACAAAGCTGTACTTGTGGGTTGGTAGCCTGTTTCTACTGTAATCATTTTCAATAATTTTTCTCAGACAGGTTATCGGTCGGTTGTTCATAACTTATCAGGTGGTGTTTCTGGTACAGACTAAAACATGGATCCCGTGTATTTGGTGATTCCCCTAATCCGTAAATCCCCATCACTTACATATCCCGATCACTTAAACCCATCTTATCATTTGATCCAAAAACTGCATATAGAGGGGGTGAATCCTCTTGATTATAACCTCCTCACCTGGCAACCTCGAAGGGACCAGTGTTTCTAACTCCTTCTCTTGTTGCTCAGGTGATCTTTTGGCTCTGGGGATAAGTGAAAGTCTCTGAAACACAGCTCGAGTTTTGTTAGTGATGTGGGCATTCTCTCTGAGTGAACTAATGGGTCCATGTCTTACTTGATATTGTACTCCCCTTCCAACCAGAAAGGTGCCAAGTGTAATGAGCACAATCAACAATGCTATTCTGACTCTTATCCCTAGGGGACCCCACAATTGCTTTGGCTTTGTTCTCGACATAATCTCTATTTTCTCCATGGTTATGTCAGTTACAGAATTTAAATTATGAGTACAAAAATAACTTATTCTAAAATTGGACTATTTTTCAGGTGTAAAACAAAAAAAATCAACTTTAGTGTACTATCTATAAAAATCTAAAGACAATTCATCTATTGAGCTGTTTCTATTTTAATTATATTTATTGTTTTGTTCCAGCTCTGCCAAATTAGTCCTAACTTCCAATAACTTTCTGGAAGTTGCCAGTGAAGGGTGACAATGTGTGAGGTGGTGTCAATTTGCTCCTTTTATCTTTATCTTTAAACCGGAGCGCATGTGAAGTTCGTTCTCACGGTTCCGACCACCTGGGTTCAATCTCACTGTCTTTTGTGAACTTTCACCCTCACCCAATCACCTGGCCAAACAGGAGTCTCTTTTGGTGTCTCGTCTGGTGTCTCTGCAGTTCTCTGAACCTGTGTAGACAAGACTTGGATAATATTACTCAGAGCCTTGACATATTCATACACTTCAATTTGTCTGATATCCAAAACTGGACCACTCCCTCCTTGGAGAAGGCCCAAACTTCGGCATACCTTTTGTTGTTAACTACTTGTTATTATTTATTAACTACTACGTCACTGAAATCAACATATCTGTATAATCATGACACTCCCTCCTTTGAGCATAACATGCTCAATTAATATTGCAATGATTACCCTATTATGAACAGAACATGTAAAACCCATAACGTTGTATTAAATAAATATAACTTCGCCGTGTACCCATAAGGCGTACACAAATATCATATGATGTATGGTATAAAAACATATTCATTAAAAACCTGCCATTAGTACAAAAAATAGTTTACTTGTTTCAATAACGGCTTTAGTCATGGTATTATGCACCATTGTTTCTGCGAAAAACAATACCCCTGGTTTCGCTAATGCATCTCAATAATTCTAGGATTAGAGGATTGGTTGATACTGCTGAACCAACATATGATAAAATTATATTTCTCTAAACTAGAGGGAAAATCCGAACTATTTTCACAAAGGGTGACATGCCGAGAACATGAAGGGCTGGTGCCCCTCACTCAAAATGAGATATTGCCTTATGCACTACATTATAAATCAGTAAAGTCACTCAAGATGAAATAGATAAAGACTGATGTTTGAAACTGTTGTTAAAACCCCACAACTCCTTCATCTAAGCTCTCAATCAGTGTTATGCTATTTAGTTTGCAGCTCATGCCTTAAAACAGATACTTCAGACTTATTATAAAATTGTGTCTATGAGAACAAATGTAATCTGACTCCATAAATCATAATTGTTGACTAAAATACTACACTTTCACTAACAATAAATGAAGTTCCCCTTTAAACACAGCCCCGGTCTTCTGACGGGGTCTATCTATGTACTGGCTGGTTGGTTGTGCCAGTCTCTGTCGCTCCGTCACTGTTCTCCCTCTAACAGTCACTCTCTAGTTCTGCTGGGTTCTTGTTGACTTATTCACTGGTTTGAGACAAGCGACCCTATCGGAACACCTCCCTTTGTAGCCAGACTTCACCACAGCAGAATCGAGTTTCTGTTTTCAGGTCTCAACAGCTTCTCGTCGGGTGTATCGCCGTCCCTTGAACTGCAGTCGGTGTAAACAGGAGGACTTGGTAAGGATCCTCCGTCTTCATATTTTGGGTGGACACCTATCGTCTTGACCTCACTAGCTGTGTGGACACAATAGTTTTCTGTGTGGGGGAACAACATCACTCGTAATCTCTATCCTTCTCATAATTACAAAAATAGTCTGCTAAAATGTTCTACTATGTTTTAATCTTTACTAATCTATGCATGTTTTATATTTAAATGCAATATGCTACTCTCAATTTTTTAAATAACATTCAACCTCTCCCTCCTGTGGTGTCAGATATGGCTTAATGTAGCTGGATTTCAAGATACTCTTCTGGGCTGAAGATGCATCACCTGGTGGTCTGGCCCTCTGAGCTTCCTCATTTGGTGGTTGATACCAGGCGGTCAGTGGCATTTGGTTCATGTTTGGAAATTCTGTTCCTCTTTGACTTCCCTGGGAACCCCTGCATCTGTCGTAGTCATGGAAACCTCCCCTGGGGTAACTGCATGAAGGGCCTTTGTTTGGTACAATGTTCTGCGGACATTCTCTGGACCAATGTGTCAGCTCACCACATCTGTATCAGCCTCCATCTGTTCTTCGTCTTGATCGTTGCTCTTCTATTCGTTGTCCCTTTTTCATGGGAGTGTACACCTGTGCTTGCGGCTGTACTCGGGTAGGAGGATATGCAGGTGTTTGCTGTTGCAGAAATTGTGTGGGAAGATATTCTGGTATTTGCAGCATCCTGTGTTGCGGACAATATCTGGCCCAATGTGAGAACTGACCACATATGGAGCATCCTTCACCTTGGAAAACTTGTCCTGTTGATCGATTACCCCCTTGGAAACGTCCTCTTCCTCTGCCACTTTGTCTTCCTCAGAAACCTCCTCCCCCTCTTTGTTGATTCCGCACCTGAATCTCTGGCACTTCCTGAGCTTGAATTGTTGGAGGTGACTGACCTGCCTTCTCTGGTTCTATGGCCATCTCTGAGAACTTCCCCTCCCATCCCTTTTCATCTGGTATGTCGGGAAGAGAGTCTTCGGTCAGGCTTGGATACTGCCTTGGAGTTTGGATAGCTGGAGCGGCTTCTGTTATTCTTGCTATGTCTTCCCTCCTTGGTAGGTCTGCTTCTTGGACCACATTTATGCTGTCTGCCGGCCCAATACCGACGTATTTTAGATGATGTAACAGACCTATAACTCTTGATTTCCTTTGGTCCGCTTTCACCCATGCACTTCGCTGTTGTAGGTGTTCTTCATGTTCATAGTCAAACACTGCTATTACATGGGCTTCTGTTGGTCCCGGCTGATCATCTGCTGGAATCAATCCCTCCGTTTGCCATTGTTCCAACAGATTCTCTATGTGGTTCCATGTTTCCTGTCTAAAATGGATGTGTCGTAGCATCTGATCTTATGCGTATCCTCTCTTTAACAGTTGCAGTTGAGCCTGTCACTGCGACTGGTCTCAACCTGGTGTCATTTGGCGACATGTTTCTTGAATACTAGGATAAAATTATTAAGTTATCAAAGATGAAGCACTAATCCTCTGACTATTACCTTTGTATTCCTTATAAAAATATCCTATGTCATCAGATTTTTTTTAGTAGTAGTAGTTAAAGGTTTTTAAAGTTAAAAATGTTTGTTTTTTTAATTATAGAATTGACCCTGAGGTCAAGTTACTGTTGGTATTTCGGAGATAACTTCCGGAATAGCTTTTCAAAATAAACTTTTAATCACAGATGAGTCTAACCGGAAGTATTTTCAAAATAAAAGCTTGACATCAGACATTGTGCGCGAAAACTTCAGTTTTTTCAGTATAAATCAGCATTTAAACTGATGGCAATGTTTAAACTAAATTATGCCATAAAACATTGATTTTAATTACTAACAGTAGATATACCTTGTTTGTTTTAAACATCATAAATACACAAACAACAATGAATACTTACAGGTTGTGTACCCGAATCTCCCGCTGGTCCAAACAAAGTAGGAGCAGCATCGTCCTTCAGTGTCCTACGCTGTGCATATCCGGTATGAATCGCTCCATGGTTTGTGAAGCTATGCTCCGTGAAATGCCGCGCACACAGTACAATACCGGCTCGAACATCTGAAGGAACAGTGTTAAAAAGGAATGTCAACCACTGACTTCGTTGTGGTTCTGCCCTCGGTAAGGCATGCATTGAACATTTCCCCTCACAAGACAGGAAACAGACCCTCGTTGGCATGACTGGATACAGTTTTGAACTGAACCTGAGATTCCAACAGTATATATGCTAGGCTGGCAGAGGGTCCGGTCATAGTTCTGGGCGTGGCTACTGGGTACTCCTACGACACAGCACCCAGGAAGTAAACAATGGACAATGACGTATCTCCAACAAGCCGTTTTGGGGAGGTATTTTCTGTTTTAGAGTTTTACTCACTACAGGGTGTACTTTGAGGGTTTTGACTCTGCACACCGTTTACATGCAGAAAAACCTTCATAACACACAAGGGGACGGGTAATAACCGGAAAAGCATGACATGTGTCCTTTAATAAAGCAAATCTGCCACTTTTATATTGTAGAATTTGTTAAATGAAAGCAGTCTTTAATTGTTTGTCCTAAAAATAGCAATATATACTTTTGAAATATAACATGTCTCTGAAAAAATAACTGAAAATAACAGAAATTGCAAAATGGCGACATATGTTCACATTAGGGATGGGTATCGTTTGAAATGTATCGATTCCGATTCCGGTTCTGCTTATCGATTCTGGTTCTTATCGATTCTCCGTTTCGATTCCAAAATTGTAAAAGAAAGAGGTCAAACGTTTAGATAACAAAAATATCTTTATTCTTTTAAGCTTTAACTGACATTTTTACAAATAAAAAATATAGATGCAATACAAATGTATTGCACAATAGCTGTGCTTTATTTTAACTGAGCTATGCCTGTGGCAAGCTATTAACATGCATTACACTGTGCCTTGCCTTTTTCTTTCTTAGTGTAGTGGAGCCTCACTTCAGAGCGTTTACCGCGATCCATCTTTGGCGTTATGAAGTGGCTGAGCTCGTGAACTGTCTACGGGAGGGCGGGGGGGAGCCTCGCTGCGGGGCAACTGTGGACCTCTTACATGATGCCGTTTAACAAAATTAAGGGCGGTGCCGGCCGTCATCGGCTCGCTGACGACCGTCCGTTCTGTGATTCTCCAGAACACACAGATGGCCAGTCCGCAGCTTCTGGTGCCTGCCCCCCCCCCACCCTACTCCAACTGCACCCCAGCTGCAAGGTATTACTCTTCCACCTAGGTGTTGCCTCTCCACCTTCTCCCCAGTGGATGCCATCCAAATTGCCAAGCTGGTCACCAAGGCCAAAACATCGACCTGCTCTCTCGACCCCATGCCCACAGCCTTGGTCAAGGCAGCTCTATCCACCATCTGCCCCGCCATTGTTGACATTGTGAACTTGTCCCCGTCGTCTGGCATAGTCCCACCCTGCCTCAAAACTGCCTCAGTCTCTCCAATCCTGAAGAAGCCTGGCTTGGACCCGGAGGACCTCAACAACCACCGGCCGATTTCAAACCTTCCATTCCTGAGCAAGATCCTGGAAAGAGTAGTTGCCGCACAACTGCAACACCACATGACATTTCATGAGCTCTACGAGCCCCTCCAGTCTGGCTTCAGACCCCATCACAGTACTGAGACTGCCCTCATTAAAATCACTAACGACCTCCTCATTGCATCTGATTCTGGCCTCATCAGTATTCTCATCCTCCTGGACCTCTCCGCTGCCTTTGACACAATATCCCATACCATCCTCCTCAGCCGCCTGTCAGCCTACCTTGGCCTCAGTCACACAGCTCTTGCCTGGTTTGAATCCTACCTCTCTAACAGGACTCAGTTCGTTAACATCAGTGACTGCAGCTCCCCTCCGGCCCCAGTTAACCAAGGTGTTCCTCAAGGCTCTGTGCTTGGACCCCTCCTATTCACCATCTACATGCTCCCACTTGGTCAAATCATCCGCCAATACGGCCTCAGCTTTCACTCATATGCCGATGACACACAGCTCTATTTCTGCACCAAACCATCCACACAGCTCCCACCACTTTCCATTGTCAACTGCCTCCAGGACATCAAAAACTGGATGTCATCAAACTTGCTAAAAATTAACAGCAACAAAACTGAGCTCATCATTGTGGCTCCCAAGGCGCAGCTCCAGAAGGTTGGTGACCTGCTTCTCACCATTGACGGTTGCTCCATCTCCCCGTCCACTGAAGTCCGCAACCTGGGAGTCATCCTGGACCCACCCTCTCTTTCCAGGCTCATATCAAATCCATCACCAAATCCGCCTTCTACCATCTCAAAAACATTGCCAGACTCCGCCCCTCACTCTCCGACTCTGTGGCTGAAACACTCATACACGCCTTCATCTCATCCCGTCTGGACTATTGCAATGGAGTCCTGTCCGGGGTTCCCAGCAAATCCCTGGCCAGGCTCCAATATGTCCAGAACTCTGCCGCCAGGCTTCTCACCCGCACTAAGCCATGGCAACATATCACCCCCACCCTCATCCACCTCCACTGGCTGCCGGTCAAGTCCCGGATTCACTACAAAACACTCCTCCTCACGTACAAGTCCCTCCATACCCTCGCCCCCCAGTACTTAACAGACCTCCTACATCCTTACATCCCCTCTCGGAGTCTGCGGTCCTCATACACGGGCCTCCTCTCCATCCCCCGCTCTCGCCTTCGTACTGTGGGTGACAGGGCGTTCAGTGTTGC
The DNA here is from genome assembly GCA_943591055.1 of Gobionotothen gibberifrons. NCBI lineage: Eukaryota > Metazoa > Chordata > Actinopteri > Perciformes > Nototheniidae > Gobionotothen > Gobionotothen gibberifrons. Next base: position 11,100 of record CALSBZ010038888.1, on the reverse strand, counting down.
GGCCCCCACCCTCTGGAATGCACTTCCTCCTGAGATCCGGAACGCTGCCTCGCTGGACATCTTCAAATCTTCACTAAAAACCCACCTGTTCACCATGGTCTTCGGACCCTAGTCCTTTCCTGGTCCCCTGGCTTCCTTTATTTTATTTTATTTGTTTTTCTTGTTTGTTCGCTCCTCACTGTCTGTTTTGTTTTGTCTGTCCACCTTGTACAGCGACCCTGGGTCCCTTGAAAGGCGCTTTATAAATTCCATTTATTATTTTTATTATTATTACCCTGGCTGTATTCCACCGGGTCACCGCGGCGCAGACGGACCCGGTGGAATACAGGGTCTACCGCGTTTAGGAACCGCTAAGCAGAACCGCTAAGCAGAACCGAAATTGTGTATTTTGTATGGTACCCGGCATTTTCTTATCGGTTCTCATCTGGAACCAAGTTTCGGTTCCCAACCCTAGTTCACATTGTCCATTTGAAGGAGCGGTGTGCAGGATTTAGTACGTCTAACAATGGGGATGTAGGTTCCAACCAATGGATAACTTGTTCACTCACCTTCCTATCCCAAGTTTGTAGGAGAATGTATGTTGGCTGCAAAAAACTTGAGGCCCAATCATGTTTCCTCTGTCCATTCTGCGCTACTGTAGACGTGGCAGTGCAACCTAGAGGACAAAAAGACAACAGTTAGTAAACCATAATGATGAATGTTATTATGAGCAGCTATTATCAGATCCCCCATCTTGTATGATGGACCTTTGAAGCAGGGTTGGAAACTTAAACACACTATTGATTGTAAAACAGTTATTGATAGCATCCCAAGGGAATTGATCGAATGCTAAACCCCTTCCAGAACACCAACTTTCTAATACCTTAGAAACTATAACCAGGCGCTGGCACGAATGCAATGCTTCAGCTTCCTACAACTTTAAAGCTGTGTGGATGTGGCTCTATGAAGAGTCGTTCATATTTTTCTCATTCATTTCATAAGTTTAGAAGGGGGGAACATAGTCTAACAACAGTTAGCTTTTGTGAATGTTACCTCGAGCCAAACTTGTGAGAGTTGTTTCTGAAATCCCTTTCTCTTAAAGTGAATACATTAAAAGAAAACAATGGAGCTTACCCTAAAACTAACCACTGGATTGCTTGTCTAAAATGACCTAGTCCATACATGTGGTAAGGGTGGGAACAATCAAATGCACCCTCCCAGGCACTGTGTGTTAGCGAAGTACATACTGGGATTTCGAAGAGGAAGATATGCTTGGTCAATTCTTAATAAAAAAGAAAAACCAACAAATTGAGAACTTGAGTTTTCATTAGCAGCGCCTAGCTACAGCTGCGGAGCTTCGGTCAATACCACTAACAGTCTATTTCCTTAAAATGGTACATATCGCTGAATCTATATTTTCATCTTCAGGTGATGAAATCTGCATTATGTCCCTGTCAATAAGTTTAGAGCATTTTGTAATCCAGTGAGGAAATTCAAGACCAGTAAATATTGATTAAATTGCGTCATCGTTTGCGTCATGACGTAACCGTTTGCGTGCCTGCTTCATAAAGCCAAACCGCGCGGCAACCCCTCACAGCTCACACCAATAACAACAACAACGGCCGATTGTGCTCCAGCTTCCTCTGTACCTCTTCGGAAGACCAGATTCCCAGTAGGTAGCTGGTCTCTTCAGTGGACCACTGTGCTGCTTGTTAAGTTTCTCCATCGTTGTGTACAAACTGGATAAAACGTGGGCTTTTTGTTGTTGTTCAGGAGTTTATGCTTTTTGTCGAAGACTCTCCAGAAGCGAAGTCGCTAAAGACTCGCTGTAAATATGCATATATGTTTACATGTTCCTGTGTAATTGAAAATAAATATATTGTTATAATTAAATACTGTTTCTTCTTTTCAAAATGCACCGAAACAGACATATATATTAAAGTAAAGTCAGCACCGGATTATCAGAGCGGAGGATCTTGGTAAAAACTCTATTTTAGCCCACTGTATGGTTCCCAGGGGCACCAGCATGGATGCTTTCCATCAGTCTTTTTGCTTTTGTTTTTGTTACTAAGATACTTTTTAGATACACTTTGAAGTGAGCAACACTTTACAACTGGTAGAATATGGAAGTACTTTGTAAGGAATTGTGTTTCTTTAGGGCTGTTTCAGTGAGACAATGCAGTTTTGATAATTTTAAGTTTCACGTTTCAAGGCTTTATGTCATATGCCCATTAGCTACAGTGTAGATATGTCAATGAAAAACATAGGTCACAGGCTCCTCCAACAGTGCAACATATATATATAGACCACATAAAACAGATAAAATACATATATGTTACAAAGGAACTGTAAGATACACGTTTATATATGCAAGATACACACGTTTATGTAAGCAAAAAGTTAAAACTAGAAAAATAAAATACTTTGTCTAAATAGATGTTATTTAAGAATGTGACTCTTAATGGCAGCTTTCAATTAAAGTAAGACAATCCAGTTATACGATGTCATTTTTGATGACTTTACTGATTTTTGCTTTTTTCTGCTACCAAGATACTTTTAGATACAGTTTGTTGTCTGACAACTTTACAACTGGTAGAATGTCTATCACTTTGTAACACATTTATTTTCTTAAAGACTGTGACTCTAAAAGGCAGGTTTGTGATGTTAACACTTATTTACTGACACTAGGCATATTTTGGCTTTTTTCTCTTGCCAAGATACTTTTAGACACACTTTGAGTTATGCAAAACCTTAAAACTAGAAAATGAAGTACATTGTCTGATTAGATTTTTCTTAAAGACTGTTTCTCTAAAAGGCAAGTTTGTGATTTTAACACTTTTTACTGACACTCGGCAGATTTGTGTGTAATTCTCTCACAAAGGAACTGTAAGATACACTTTTATGTATGCAAAACCTTAAAAACTAGAAAATAAAATACTTTGAATACATTTTCTTTAAAGGCACTTTTGATTTTAACGCTATTTCAGTGGAACAATCCAGTTTTGTTAACATCAATGCTTTTTTCTCTTTTCTTGTGTTACTAAGATACTTTTAGATACACTTTTATGTATGCAACACTTAACAACTGGTATAATATGAAGTAATTTGTAAGGAATGGGGTTTCTTTAAAACCCCGTTTTTTTAACACTTGTTCAACTGAACAATTGTTTAACTAAACAATGTCGTTTTTTTTCTGATATTTTTGTTATTTTCAGCTACCAAGATACTTTTTCTTTTGATACACTTTTATGTAGGAACATTTGTCAACTTTTAGAATGTCAATTACTTTGTAACACATTTATTTTCTTAAAGACTGACTCTAAAAGGCAAGTTTTTGATTTTAACACTTTTTTACTGACACTAGGCAGATTTTTTTTTTTCTCGCGCTTTTTTTCTCTTACATGCATTAGTGTAGCCAAATGGACATGGTGTCCAAATGCAATGCAACTGCCGCATCTGAAATGGACAGCAATACATCCAGCCTAACCGCTTTTGCCAGGGCACACTACAAATAAGCCGTTGTAATACACGTGTAGACAACGGCTGCAGGATAAAAACTGGCCAAAGATTGGGGTCCTTAGACCATTCCCTCACAGAGAAAAACAACATTACATTTTTGGGATTGCAGTGTAATTCACAACAATTCCACCAGATGGAGACATAGTAAATACAATTAATAAAATGAATAAAATGACTTTATAATGCAGGAAAAGTCTTCAAAACATGGGTAATGTTACTATTTAAAGTCGGGAAAACTGTTCAGTACAAAGACAACCAGGGCACAAACACACAATTTCCACCCGGAGAAAGGGTTCTTAAAATGGGTAAATTCATGTTTAAAGGTCAGGGGGGGGTGGGGGGAATGTTAATGAGACAGAGTGGAACGACCCAGAGATCCACATGCAGGACCTGGTTCTTACACCCAGGAATAAGTGTTTGAAACGTGGGGAAAAGTGGTGTAAATAGAGGCAGACTGTACCCAGAGAGGGCGCAAATTGTTTTAATTCAGGACACAGACATCCAGGATGAGAAGACAACATTTATAGCCGGAAATAGTCTTCGAAACATGGGTATTGTAGTGCCGTGAAAAGGGAGTCGGAGGCGGTGTATTAAGAATGGAATTCCAATCTTTATTATCCATTAGTATCAGAGAGGTTAATACATGAACTGCTCTGCTTGACGAGCTAGCAGGAATGAATAGCTCAAGCTACAGGTGTTCCCACTAAAGGGTCCGTGTGGCAACACAATACAACAGGTGAATTATGGTCCAACATGGCGTCACCACAGTATATTATTTTCAAAGGTCGCAGGCATTGTTTAAATTCATTTTACAATGAAAACTGGTCATTCAGAATGTGCTAGTTCAGATGAAATAGCAGAATATGAACAGGTGTCGAACACAGCTTCCTATGAAAACGTATTCATTAGTAGCAAGATTTGACAAAGTACTCTGATTATTTCACACCTCTAGGAGAGAGACCAGTAATTGCAACTCTTTGTGGCCCCTCAGAGAGCCCCAAAGGACGGACTACAGACCTCCAGCATGTCTCCCTCACATGGGCACTCTGCTTATTTAACACCTCCAGGAGAGAGACCGCAAAAAACACCTCTCTTTGGCCCCTCATAGAGCCCCAAAGGACGGACTAATGACCTCCAGCATCTCTCCCTAACAGTGGCAAACAGGTTATTTCACACCTCCAGGAGAGAGACCGCGAAAACCACCTATCTGTGGCCCCTCAGAGAGCCCCAAAGGACGGACTACAGACCTCCGGCAACAGTGGCACTTCCATAACCTTGCACACCGTGGGTCCCCGGGCCCCCACAGTTAAGCACTCCCCCACGGGGTAGAGTCCCCTCAAACTCCCCTTGCATTCCTCCAGAGACCAGTTTGCAAACTTTAAGTTCTGTAAGAACCAGGCTGGGGGGTCTCCAGGCCAGGGTGCACTTGGGGCGGATACATTCATCCAGGATCAGACAGCCGTTTTTTTTCTGAGTGCACCCAAAAAACGGGTTTCCGAAATCGTGCAGACGGTAGTCTGAAATGGATGGATGAATATTTTCGACGGAGCAGGGGAAACTTTTTTTCCCTTCTACGTTGAAAATGTTGACGGAGAGGTGGAAAAGTGTCCGGGGCTTCGGCCCGAAGCGCCATAGGGTTGAGCTTTTTCGAGCCCCTTCTCTGTTGGCAATTTTTTAAAACTTAATATTTGATTATTTTAAGATATAATTAACCTTTTTCTTCTTTCCACGGGTGGGGGCACTTGGCAGACCCTATGAGCTCCCCAATTCAGCCTGGAACCTCCAAGATTTGTGGGCTAAGCTCCATAAACTGACAAAATCACCCAGAAATGTCACTTTTCTAGCCCAAAAATATATAATACAAATACATTTAAATAGTAAAAGGTACAATTGTGCTCCTCATTACCCGGAATTTGATGTATATAGCCCCATGATAGTGATTAAAAATCATTTTCGTGGAAAAAAGTGTCAAAACGTCTGATTAAAGCATATGCAAGACCCCAGTGAGCTCCAGACTATGTGTATTATGTTAAGGAACCATAATAATGATGAAATAAATCATTTAAATGCAAATATAATGATTATAAATCATTTTTAGGGGGACCATTGTGGCGAGGAGCCTGAAAATGACTCTCCAGACACCCACAGAGACCCAGGGACCCACACACCCAGGCCCCCCCCCCCCCCCCTCTATTACCCAGGGAACAGGGCTCTGATGTGGGCTAAAGTATTGATAGAAACTGCTCAATCTGTTCATAATGCTGGCAGCAGGGTCACTGCTGTTAGCAGGGTCCGAGACTCACAGAGACACACAGAGACCCACGGGACTCATATGCTGTGAAAAGTGGTGTGAATAGATCCATGCAGCAGATGGCTCTTCCACCCAGACTGTAGCCAGAGAACAGGCTGCTTCACAGCACTTTAGAACACAGGAAAGCAGCTTGAATCGTGGGTGAACATTGTTTAAATAGTGTGACACTTCTATGGCACTTGACAGCACTTTAGAACCCAGGGCAGGCCTATTATTTTTTGGATATTTGTGGAGTTAAGTGGGCCGTGAGTGTTTTTTTATTTGCCTGTTAGCAGAGATGGGGTCGTTACTAAAAAAAAGTAATATATTACATATTACATATTACTTTAAAAAAAAGTAATATATTACACTACTTCGTTACTCTCTACATAAAGTAACTCGTTACTTTACTCGTTACTTTACTCGCAGGGCCGGCCCGCCCCTCCCTAAAGGCAGATCACGCAGACTGCTAACGTTTCAAATGTTCTCTTTAGTTCAGTTTCCATTGTCGCATAAGACTGATCCAGATAGCTCCTGAATGTTTTCCTATCTGACCATGGCTGTCCTCTGTCTCCTGCTATCTGTATTTTTGCGCAGTATATCTCTGAACGATGGTGATTCCACTGTGCAAATTGGCAACATTTCCTCTACTATGAAGGATGCTATAAGCCTGTCCATCTCTGCTTCTGCTTTCTCCAAATTCTAATTTTTGTTGCTTCGGCAGCGGCGCACTCACAACATCCTCACTCTGGGTTCGGGGGTCCTTAGCTATTAACTTCACCTTAGCATGTGTTCTTTGCAGGTGTTTGTTGAGGTTTGACGTGGTGTTTACAGCAGTGGATAACAGCTCCTGGCCTGGACACAGTTTGCACCTCACCGGCACATTCCTGTCTATTCTTCGGACAAACTCAAAATAATGGGCATACCTCCACCCCTCGAAAGTTATCGCTGACTCAGCCATGTTTATGCAGCACTGCACGCGGAGATGTGAACGTGCAAGTCGCGCAGATTACGTACATATAAACCTGCGGCAGAAACCCCTCTTGTGTGTCAGTGTGATTATGACTGATTTTATAAAAGTAACGAAGTGACGTGTGTCGGGGCAATGTTAGTAACTGTAGTGTGATTACTGAATTATAAAAGTAGCGTGTTACACTACTCCGTTACCGACAAAAGTAATATTATTACAGTAGCACGTTACACCCAACTCTGCCTGTTAGACCCCAAGCCTGTTTTTCAGATCTCAGGTTCGAAAATGACATTTCTAGAACCAATGACCATAACTACACTTCTAAAAGGGGAAATGTAATAATCTTTTTTCTCAAAGTAATGATAAACCTGTGAGTTGGATGTAGAAAAGTCAGAATCAATATAGATGTTTTTTAATTTAAAGACAATTCAGATTGAACATAGTAAAAAACTGTAAATTATAGTGTCCGTCCAAAAAAATATTTTTACTTATAGTGAAAACTACCCTTGGATGATGGGTTAGTAGACTAAAAGCTTTAGGAATCCAAAGTACAACATATAATAAGTACCCTGTATCAAGATTGATGCAAAACAAGTGACATTTGACCTTTTTAGAGAGATTTAGCAACAAAGAAAACACTTCTGGGGTCATTTGGGTGGATTTTCCATATCTCTGGCCCCCCTTGGTCGATTTTGACGAATGAAATCTCTTTATAACCGCTAGAGCCAATGGAATCGAAGGGGAGTTTTCACATAGACACCAACGTTAACACAAAAAGGTGGGGGCTTTGCCCATGTAGTTTTGCATGAGAGTGAAGCTATCTCTCGCTCTGACATGTGGAAACGGAAAAGCAGGGTTTATTGCTTATGGATTATCAGAATTTTTTCAAAGGGACACAGACACATTGGATTAACCTATGGATTAACTTCAGCAGCGTTTCTATCGTTTTAATGCCATTGAAGGCCAGTTTTGACCAGACAACGACCAAGGTAGGCCATGTTAGCGTTTTTAGCTACCTAGCGCCACATGTTTTGATGTCTGTTTTTGTTTGAGTCGACTTCTTATCATAGAGTGATAATGTATGTACCAAACGATTCTGTGTCATCTCACGATGTGAATCGATGGGTTGGATGTGCAGAAAATATGAATAATAAGGGTTTTATGAGTGATTTTCTGTGCAGTAATCTGTTAGCATTTTTCGCTCGTTGCTAATTCAGAGGCTTTCAGTTAGCATTGTGGGTTTTTAAAAATAAAAAAAAATAAAAAAATCAGTTAGCTGAGTTTCTTCCCGTTACATGGACATAAAACATTCATAGTTTATTACATCTTAAGACACCCTCAGACACTTTTGCTTGCATATGTTGTGATTCCGGCCCCTTCGGCGGGTCCGTGGGGTTTAAGAGGTTAAGGGTTAGGCTCTATCCTCTGTCTGAATAATACAATAATACTTTATAACAGAGAATACAGCAATGGTGGGATAAATGTGAATGATATTGGGCACCCTTTGTAATAGATAAGGCAAACACAAATGAAATATGATATGATTTACATTTCCACTGTGACCATCTTGATGTGTGTTTGAATGCAGATGGGGTTCAGCAGCGTGACGGACAACATCACCTACACAGTGGCGGCGCCAAAGAATTTCTCTAGGGGGTGCTGTGGGGTAGCTTGACGTTTCATAGAGGGTGCTCAAACATTCAGGGTTTCCCATTAATGCACCAGCGCTAGAGTTGAATTTTCTACTGCTACACTCCCCACACGCACACACAAGAAGTTTCTCAATACTCTAATTTCCCCTCCTCGACTCCTATCCTCGAGACTTAGTCCCGCCCACAGGAGATGCGAACGGAGGACTGAGGAGGGGAACCGAGGAGAGAGGAGGGGAAGCAGCAGGCGGCTAGAGAAATGAGAACTCCTCTCCTCTGAGCGGTCATTTTAAAGAGACGTCCATTAATGATGACAGGAGGCACAGCAGCCCTCTGTCTGATGGACAGATGTGTTCATGACGACTTATATATTTACTTTTAATTCATTGAGAGTGCGGTATAATGAGACAATAACAGGCTACAGATGCGGACATATAAACACACATATATTTATATAAATATATACAATTTCAGAATCAAACAAGTATTAGAGCACTCTCATAATAACGTAACATAATCAGAGACTGGATATATACCCCCCCCCCCCTCTCTCTGGTCACTGAAATGGGGAATTGAAATTACCAAAAGTTGTATTTACAGAAGTAAGCCTAGGACACCAAACCAACACACACACCTACACACTGTACCACACACACCTACAGCTCCTAAAGCATAATCAGGCTACAGCCGTTGTGTATTTTATTATGTGAAGCGCTCAATGGTCTTAGAAAAATATTGACTCTTTGTTTGTAGATATCTACTAAACTACAGCATACAAATACAGAGAGTAATGTAGGCCTGTTATACTGAGTGATATATATTTTACACACTGCTCTGCTTTCTGCACGGACCTCACAGCTGTTCTCACTGTAAACATCGTGTCGCGATGAAAGCAGTTACTAAAATAATATCCAGCGGATGCATGCAGAGCTGTCATTGGCTGAGATAAGTCTGGCCGTGTGTCACGACTCCACCGTTCCCGGAAATGCATCCGCGGAGGAGCCGTGGAGGACCCATCAGTGTCTCCTCGGTTAGAGCTCCTCCAGAGAACCTCCTCGATGCTCGATGCTCGGCCCTCGATGTGCATTTAGAGAAATGAGATGTCCTTCAACATGGCGCACTGAAATCCATTTCCGGATCACTAGCGGAGGACAGAGGAGTCGAGGAGTCGAGGAGGGGAAATTTGAGTATTGAGAAGGCTCGATAATCAGCTCACGGCATATAGGTGTAAGCAGGGGTAAAGTGCTATTTTTACAAGTGGGGAGTGGACCTCACCTTCTCTAGTGGGGTCAGGGGGCATGCTCCCCCGCGAAGATTTTTTTTTAAATATTGAAGTTAAAAGCATCAATATGGTGCACTTTGAGAGCAACATGAAGAGATCTATGGATACACCTCTCAACACCCATTCAAAACAGAACTGTAAACAGATTTTCTATTTCTTTATAGATATTTTACAAATCACTCCCCTTTTAAAACAAACCGTTTGAGACCCACTGAGATTACTAGACTAAAGTTAACTATCTAAAGACTGAGAGAGTCCTTTAATTCACCTGAGCTGAGGTTATCTGAGACTCTCAGTCTGACAGGAGATAGTTCTCCCTCCACCTTGTTGTTGAAAAAGCTCCTTATATCCGTTAGCTTGGCTGGCTAGCAACAGATGCTAACCACAACGATCTCCGGTAGATCCCCACCAGTGCGCGAGCTCTCTCTCTCGCTCGCTCGCTTGCCCACGCACACAAAATGGCTTGTGCCACACACACACAGAGCAAAGCTTGAATGAAACACAGAGACCAAGAAGTAAGCTTGTACTCACAAGGCCTATTATGTGCAGAATCCCTCTCGCTTTCAGGTGGTTTTGATTGAGTGTCCACACGTGGATGATTAAGGACTAAAAAACGATAAATTGTTCACTTTGCTGTTAGCAAATGATTTGGCGCTCTAGCTAACAGGAAGTCATCAAGAGTCACAAAGTAATTTAGCCTATGGGTAGTTCAAAAATCAAATGGGTGCTGGCCATTGGCCTAATAATATCACCTGTGTTGGCTTTATGTTTTTGGGCAAACATTTGTTTTGTTTCACATTTGCATTGATGTAATCAATAATTTTTCTAATTTAATAAAAACATATATTTCTTGGGGGTGCTTAGGGGGTGCTTTGGCAATCCTGAGGGGTGCTTCAGCACCCCCTAGCTACTCCCTGGCGCCGCCCCTGCACCTACACCTGGGTCAAAAACGACGAGATGACCTCCAGCGAGGAAGCCACTCAGGTAGAGACTACTGCATCACCTTTAATTACACGTTTGAGTTATTAAAATACCTATGTTTCAAATTATCAACATGACACAGCGTCTTATTTAGACGTTAGAGAAACTAGATGCACGAGGATGGACGAGGAACGGCTAATTGGTGAATTTGAAATAATAATAATTATCATTTATATTCATTTAATGTATATAGTGCTTTTCTAAGGGCTCAAACAACCTTAATATGGAGTTATCTATATGATAAGTCCTTATTTCACTAAACAAGGTGGAAGTTTTTACTTTTAGTTGAAGTTACTTCATTGCATTTTATTTGTGTTTTCATTTGATCTTGTAAACATTATTTTATAATCGTGTTTTTTATTATTCTAGAAAAAGTTCTATATTTGTTTTCAAAATGATTTCCTCTTACTGTGTTTTTTGTAAGTGAATT
>CALSBZ010038885.1:0-33696 GCA_943591055.1 Gobionotothen gibberifrons | reverse complement strand
CTCTCTCTCTCTCTCTCTCTCTCTCTCTCTCTCTCTCTCTCTCTCTCTCGCAGACTCACACAAAATGTGCTTGTGCCACACACACACACACACACAGACGCTGTGTGCTCCTCCGTGACGATGACCGCTTGCGTAAAAAAACACATTTGAAAATTGGGGAGGACACAAACAGGATTTTGAAAAGTGGGGGGGGGGACATGTCCCCCCTGTCCCCAGTGGAAATTACGCCCATGAGTTAAATGGATACAAGATGGTGATAGCATTTCATTTCATTTTTCTCTCAAGCAAAAGGGCCCCGATTTTCCTAAAGATACAGCCATACAGTGTGGATTAATACTACACAATGTATCCGTTAAATATGTGAAGATACCACACTGTCCCCGGCTAGTGCTTGCTTCAGTCTATCGTCCCAGAGAGATGTTCCTAACATGGGGTGTTGAGCATGTTGAGGTGGGGGAAGGTCTATCAGACAATCAAATGATAGGATTTTCTCTTCCTATCATTTTTGATAGTGTGGCTCTTTTGTGTCCTCAGGGTTTTCATGTGACTGAGAGAAGAAAAGGGGAACATATTTTTTTCCTGTAATTTGCCATCTGGTCTCCAAAAATCAGCCATCCCTCTATTTTTTGGTATTTTATAAGTATTTTAAATAGTAAATAGTTTAATCTTTCATTCATCAATGATGATTTAATGTACTTGAGATGCTTTTGTAAAAAAAATACATTACCAAATTAGCTTTAATTGTAATGTCAAACACACATATACACAAGTAAACTTTTTACCTCATATTATTGATTCAGTTAGCTTGAGTTGCATTCAATCCTCATTAGCAGGACCTATTTACCTTGTTACAGTTTTTCTCAATTGCTAACACACTTTTTTTAATTGCTCAGTTTCTCAGAACACTAAACACAATTCACAAAACCACACACCCAATGTGCAAAACACCTAATTTCTCCTGCTAAATGAAGAACTGCACTCAAAACTACATAAACACTTACCAAATGCAAACTTTTGCACCAAATATAACACACTTCATTCTTAATACTAGATTGTTTGACCACCCAACTACACACTGCTGAGCATAATCTAAAGCACTTTCATCTTTACAGAAATACAGTAAATGAAGAAATACAAATGAGTTGTTGAACAAAAATCTCATTTTATTCAAAAATAACATTGTGCAACATGCATCTCAGCACATAGTTACTATGCTTCGGATCTCTCTAAGTGTGATGGCATTGTTTGCCAAAACCCAGTTTGTAACTGCTGCTTCCTGTGCCTCATTGAACATCCTTAACCTTCCACCTGCACCTCTTTGTTTCTCAGTCCTTCAGATAAACAACAAAGATATAGTGGTTGTTCAGTGTCTGTGTTGCATACAAGTAAGTTTACCACAGTCAATTGTGCAGGATGTTTGTACAGTTATAGTATGCAACATGCCAACAATTCAATTACAGTAATGAAGTAAATACATTTCACACAACATATATAAGCACTGATATATCATGAATTATGCAGGGGTAAAAACTGGTAACTAACCTGTTTTCAAGTCTACAGTAAGTGTCCGGATTACAGAGGCAACAGTAAATCGGCTTAGATTAGGCTGAACCCTCTAAACGTCCTCTCCCTCCAGCTCTACCTCTACCTCTCATTCTTCCTCCTCTCACTCCCACCCACCTCTTCCTCCTCCTCTCACTCTCAGCCCAGCTCTTCCTCTTCCTCTTCCTCTTGCTCTTGCTTCCATGTTGGCTTCCATTGTTGCTGTAAGAAAGTACTCACCTGTGGTCTTTTTATAGTGCTAACATCCTGATTGATGAGCCAACAATTATGCTATCAGGTGTTTGGTCAGGTGGAACGTGTTTCTTGATCATTGGCCCATGTGTGAGGCATTTTGAATATCAGTGTTATGTATCAGCTAACACGTGACTTTATGTCAGATTCCTGAATTTTACGTGGAGAATCGTGTGCAGTGGTTTGCAAAAAGTGCCATGTTGATTTGCAAATGGTGTGAAAAGCTGAAAACGTGTTTAGAGCTTTGGAGATTTGAGCCGATGTTTTGCTCTTTGAGTGTCAGTTAAAATAATTGTGCTTTATGTAGCATGTTAGTGTGTTAGCAACCGAGAAAAACTGTAATATCGTCATCAACACTGACTCTTAATGCTCTTTGCGGGTTGCAACAGCATACTTATAACATTTTAACTTTGTTTATTTATTGCAGATATTAAGATATGTATACTAATTATTTGTTTAAAATTGCATTTGTAATGATTTTATTGTTTTACAATGGTTTCAAGTGCTTTTATGATCATAGCATTTTATTGAATTGGGTGGATTTAAAATTGTACTTGTACTGTAAATCTGATTTGCCACCGTGATCACATCTTTCAATCAACTCATTATACTCTGTTAACTGTGAAAGTACCTGCTGTTACCTGACCCATAAGCACCCCACGTGATACACTGAGTAACTAAGGACTGGGTAAAAGATTTAGGAAAAATGTGAACTGGTCAGTTATCAAGCAGAGACAGGTCATAACTAACCAGTTTTGGGTAGTTACTCGAAACAAGTAATGCGCAGCGTTACACACTACTAGTTACTTTTCAAAAAAGTAATGCATTACTTTGCTAAATTACTCACTGCTGAAAGTAATTAGTTTCCCTAGTCACATTACTTGTGGACTACTCTGTAACATCATCTGCCGTATTTTCTTTAGCTCAGTTTATATCGCGGCATTACACTGGTTCAGGTAGCTTGCAAAAGTTGTCCAGTCTGATGGCAGCGTCTGTTACCTCAATGTTTTGGAAAAAAGGCAATTCCAGTGTCGAAACAGGCAACATTTCCTCCACGATGTTTGCTGCGCCAAGCCTGTTTATCTCTGCTATGCAAGTCTTACATTTGTTGCCCCTTCTCCTCATCAACTTGCGAGTGTGGTGCAGCCGATAAGTGACGTTCTATATATTTTTCTGTCCCCCTGCGTTATGCAGATAGTTGAAGACCTTAAAGTAACGCAAGGAACAAGATTACTGTGTAACAGAATCTTAATCTGATTATAGAAACACGTTACTTTGTAATGTAGCGCATTAACCCCAACACTGTAACACTGGTCGAAATCATAGACTGTATATATAATGCTCTCACCCTAACCCAGACAGTTTATGCCTTAACCAAACTTTAACAAACATACATCTACAAATTATAGTATACTCCATCAATCAGTAATTAACCTGCCTGCACATGTAACCCATAGGGCTACTAGACCCCTTTATGTCGTTTAGATGTATGAATAAATTCTGCAAGAGTCTGGAATGTACACCCAGGTCCCAGGGTACTGAGTGGCGCGAATCACTCCTTCTCTCTCTCTCTCTTTTCCCCTGTGAACATCCTGAAGACCCAGAGACAACAGTCGAGCAGCTCTTTGTATAGTGTACATAATAGCATTAAAAAAGTGGTTATTTGTACTCAAACTATGTTAGATAGCAAACTATTATTTGACCAGAACCCCTGTTTGAATCCGAACTAGAAGACGACAGCCTGTGCAGATGAATACGTGTGGAAACTCCGGTGAGTTGAGGCTTTAGCTCCTTGTTAGCACTTTGCAGGGCTAGCCTGCAATATGACAATTACAGTTCGTTTTTGTGGTTTATTATCAAGATACATTTCCTATAAAAACTAATCGGGGTTATGAAAATGATACCTTATGTTTTCGATGTACTTTGGTGCAAATTGTATCATTGTAAAACCATTTGAATAAGTCGTTAGCTTATGCTAATCGCGAGCTAGTGATGCTAGCTAACACTAACTGTGAGCAGATGCTAAACGCTAGCAGAAGCTAACGGCTAACACTACTTGTTAGTTCTTTATAACAGAAGCTGATAGCATAGCTAAATATTAAAGGAGCATTGCTCTTGTTTTACTTAAAGGCACTATCTTTTAGTTAACTAAGTTCATTAGCTGTAGTGCAGCTACATGCTGACTAAAATGTCTGTTCATGTTCATGGCTAAGAATAACTGTCCATCCATCCATCTTCTCCCGCTTATCCGTGGTCGGGTCGCGAACTGTTAAAAAGTTAAACTGTAGAGATGGGTGAGTCCTGACTCATCCGGATCATTAACCCGGATCCTAGTGATGACCTGGGTCGACTAAAAGTCTGAGCATTTTAGTCTTTATTTTAGTAAAAAAAAACTATTTTTGTCTACTTTTTGTTAATGAAAACTGTTGACATTTGAGTATTTTTTAGTCATCAGGGGCCTCATTTATAAAGGGATATACGCTCAAAAAATGGCGTACGCCAGTTTCTATGCAATGTTTGCGATTTATAAAATACTAACTTCACGGGAAAACGTGCGGTCCTCCACGCAAACTCTAACCCATGCGTACGCACTAAGCACAACAACGGGGGAGACGAGAAACTGCGACACCGTTGGCAGAAGGAAGAATGGAGAGAAATATGTGGAAATAATACCATAAATAAAATGTTACCTCTCATTTATCATATATGAATAATTCATTTTCAAACATTGATTAAAGCCAATCTTAAAATGATTAAACAAACGCCTGTTTGCGACTCCTCAGTCCTCATTGCACACAAAAACATAACTTGGAGAAATAAATAAATACGGATATGTTATTTAAAACCACCTCGAATATGTTCTGTTAATGTTATGAAATGTTTTCTCATAAATGATACGGTAAGCAGGAGGACAGAATTACATCTAAACTGACGCCGTTTTGCATTTATATAGGTTGTAGATACGAGCATGGTTTTATATAGCCTACAATCGCGTTTAATCGTGTTTTATGCCGTTTGCCAAGACTTGATAAGTCGCTCGTAAAACACAGGAGGTATGGAAACTAAGAACACCATATGTGGTAAATTGTACAGCTAATATAACACAACACATTAGTTGTATTTCCTTTAACTGGTGGATTATGGATATATAGTTGCTAAACAAAAGCTGGAACACAAACCACCAAATACAAACAAATAATTCAGATCCAGTCGTCATGACTCCACTCCGGAGGGATTCCCCGATCATTGCTTACAGTTTATCATCAAGGGGGTGTCTCCTGTCCCCGGTGCAAACACACTGCCTGAGGAAGGTTAGGCTATGTGTATTATTTTTGTCATTAACCTATTTCGGACCACTTATTTATTTATTTTGGTGACGATCCGACCTCCATGCTGCTACTCTGGTTCAAACTGCATCCACCAAACAATATGATTTATCTCGACCTCCCCAAAATAACCAAAATCTGACACGGTGTGAGATGTCTTTTTTAGCTGTTCTGTCGTAATTTCCTGCGATCTTCTTCATTCAGTCAGTCTAAATTAATGAATGACTAGTTATAGGCAAATATGGGCGTTCCGTGAAGCCCGCAAAAGCTGCACCGCATTTCGAGTCGGTTGTGATTTATAAAGGGAAACCGGCGTAGGAAGTGCCATACGTACTTTCCTCGCCGGTACGCAATGTTCGGTGAATCGGAAAATGTATGTACCTATTTTTCGGATTTCTACTTCGTAAGCAACCTTCCCACGTGAATCCTACGCACGGCGTTATACATGAGGCCCCAGATCATATAGAACATTTCAGTCAAACTAGTCTTACCAAAACCAATAATTTGTCATTTTAGTCAAACTTCATTTGATGAAAAACACAGGTTGAATAATTAAGAATGCAGCTTTGCAGAGAGTATCTGGCAGGTTTGTGGTGTTTTTACCTGCTGTGTTATGGCCACATTGCTTCCCTTCTGATAAAACAATGCATTCGGTTTTTTTCTCCGCCTCATTGTAGCGAAAATGGGCCCAAATATCGCCTCGTTTCTTTCTCCCAAGCAGTGGTGGCGTTAGACTTTTTCGTTGTCAGTCATTTTGACGTAACATTTCCGTCATAATCCCTTATTACCCGTCGGGTCTGTACACAACTCGTCTCTCACTCGCGCTGACGGGGGGGTGGGATATTCGGTTAACGCGACCACTGCTCCCAAGCCCTGTTGTTGCAATTTTCCTTTCGTTTAAATAAGGTTCGTTAGATCCGAGTCTTCCTGACAGTTCATATTGTGCCGCTGCCCGGTGTAATTCAAATGTACCGCTGCGCGCAGCACAGACACACAACTGCTGCCCAGCCGCAGCACCGGAAATGGAACTGCTGGGAGAAAAACTGACTATCAGATGTAACGTTATCTTTGATAATATTTCGTTTCCTCCTTTTTTCGTCAACGAAAGTAAAAAGAGATTTTGGCAACGTTTTTATTTAGTAAACTACAATTTCGTCTCGTCACTTTTCGTCAACGATATTGCATGTTGATTTCGTTACAGTTATTGTTTACTGACGTCGGTGCCGTCTCGTCATCGTCTCGTCTTAGTCTTGGAAAAAAAGGTCGTTGACGAACATATTTCGTCATAGTTTTTGCCAACGAAAATAACACTAGTTGGAAGCGGTGCTACTGCCTACAGAGGATGTTGGATTAGAAGGCTGCTGAATTCACTCACACTGATTTCCGATAAGAACCAGTACACTATTAGCTCTGCCCTCTCAGCCCAGGTCTGGCGGAGACACTGATCTGAAGGCTGGCCAGCAATGATTGTGAGGAAGATTCCGTGAGCTAACAGAAAAATATTGTATTATAAGTAATTAAGAACTTACAAAAACATTTAACAGTGCATGACAGTGGGCCATCTAAGCTAATTTACAGATGGCCCTGAGCCCAATAGAGATTGCCCTGAACAATGCGAGCGGACAAAATGACGCACGAAGGGTTTGGGGGGCCTCCCCCTAGAACATTTTGATTTTTGCAGGTCTTAGATGCTGTCTGGTGCATTCTCTAGACCAGTGGTTCCCAAACTTGTTGTGCCCAAGGCACACCAAAGGACAAGTACAAATCTCAAGGCACACCTATTGTGCAAAATAGCCCTTATAACACGTGTTATCACTCATATCATGTAAAATATCTGTAAATGTGCATAATTATTTACTAATGCCAAATAAAATGTGACAAAGACAACTATATTACTCATGAAATATATTATATTGCAGTTTCTCTGTCAAATGTTGCTCGGCAGTGGTTGGTGGTTTGCTCCGCACAAGAAAGCGCTCCATTTTCCCTCTTGCGTGTTTCTCTGTTTTAATGTTGTCCTTCAGCCTTTGATGTGTCACGGTCTTATACAGTGATGCAAACACAGGTATGGTGAAAAAAGAGAGAACTATTCGAAGCAGAAAAAACTGCGTAATATACCATCTGACAAAGGCCTGTGCTATAATGCTTCAATTAACTGGCTATTCTTTATAATATACTCAGATCAATAGGAGACAGAGATGTTAAGTTATAAATCAAGGGTTTTTATTATTATTTACAGCAGGGGTGGGGAACCTTTTTCCTTTCAATTGTTTCAACATCCTCAGAGGGGCGTACACATTATTGAACTCAACCTCTGCTTAAAAAAACTAAAATCACAGCCCATTCATTTGGCCTTTCTTTCATGCTGTGCAAAGAAAAAGCAACCTCTTAATCCAGATATTTTACCATGACTCGCGCATGCATGCACGTGCACGTGCACGGTTGTGGCTAGACCACCAAAACAGAAAGATATGGACACAAGATGTCTGCAAATGTATTTAGTATCCTATCCATGTGAACATGATTTAAGTGGGGGGGACCTAACCTCCTCTAGTACCTCATTCACACCAACGAAACTCCGGTTCAAGCTCCGTGTTAGAGCTTTTCAGGTTCAGAACCGGTTCTTCGGTTTAGCTCTGGCTCTTTTCACACAGCCCAGAGTCCACTGGTAATGCGTCATTGCGTCATCGTTTACATCATGACGTTACCATTTGCGTGCCTGCTTCTTAAAGCCAAACCGCACGGATTAAATCAGTTGCATTCATTTCTTATGGCCCTATCTGCAGCTTTTCCGGAGTCATTTCTGTGGTTTAGACTATATTCTTATAAAAAAGTGTACTCGTGTCAATAAAGGTTTTTTTAAAACACAACTGCTTCCGAGGTCGGTCTTATTTCTTAAGGTGGACTGAACCATGAGTGTGGAGTAACGTTGTATCTTTCATTTAAATGAACTGTAACCTTCACCCAGGTATGTAACAGCTGTTCTCAAATGAACACGTGAAGTAAAGTTTAATATTTATAGTTTTATAGATTTATAATTAGTTATAATGAGACACAGACACGTTGCTTCACCATGAGCAGAAACCTTTATATATACAGTCTATGGCAGAAACACTGAAACTCTGAAACTCTTGTTAAGTTTCTCCATCGTTGTGTACAAACTGGATAAAACGCGGACTTTCTGTTGTTGTTCAGGAGTTGATCCTGTCTCTGCCCCCGCCTCGACGTAAGCGTGACGTATGTGGTGCTTTTGCTCTGGCCGGACAATTTTTTGGTGCTCGAAATGAACCGGATTCCGGAGCTAAGAGGCTGCTCAGCTGCGGTGTGAAGAGGAAAACCCGGTGCTTTTCAAGCTCTAGTTCCGGGCCTGGCCTGAAACACAGTTGGTGTGAATGAGGTATAGGGGGGTCTGGGGGCATGCTCCCCTGGGAAGATTTTTTTTTAAATATTGAAGTTAAAAGCATCAATCTGGTGCACTTTGAGAGCAACATGAGGAGATCTATGGATACATCTTTCAACACCCATATGAAACAGAACTGGAAGCAGATATTTTACAAATCACTCCCCTTTTAAACTCTATTCTTGTTATTTTTAACAACTTTTTTGTTACTGTCAAGGTGTGCCTTAACCTCACCGAGCTGAGGTTATTTGAGCCTCTCAGGAGAGAGCTCTCTTCCACCTGCTGTAGAAAAGCTCTTTAAATTCGTTAGCATAGCTAGCTAACCAGATGCTAATAACAACAGATCGCCACTGTGCTTACAACTAAAGACACAGCCACGCAAACACTGCGGCATGTGTACGGCTCCTTATGGGTACTGCAATATTTGAAGAGCTGGAGCGGCGTTCCGGTGCTCTCCGTCAGCACTCCTTTCAGGCGAGACCATAGACTGTATATAGACATATACCACGTGAAGTCACGTTACGCTCGTGTTGTGTTCAAGGAACCTGTCCTTGGCCAGGAAAAACAGACACTTGCTTGTTTCATTATTTTGCGATTTATTTTTTAAATAATTGTTTTTAGGTATAGAGTTTGCCTCTGTATTATGAAATGAGTGCATACAAAGTACTGATATAGTACATTAAAAAATATGTTTTTGTGTGTAGTTGTATATTGAAATAATAACGTATGGTTGTCACAAAATCCCACGGCACACCCGGACTTGCCTCACGGCACACCAGTGTTATTTTGGGGTGCTGTGGGGTAGCTTGACGTTTCATAGAGGGTGCTCAAACATTTAGGGTTTCCCATTAATGTACCGGGCGCTAGAGTGGAAATTTCTACTGCAACAATCCCCACGCAAATACACAGTGTGACAGTTACAAAGAAGGCTCGAGGCATATAGGTGTAAGCAGGGGTAAAGTGCTATTTTTATAGGTGGTGTGTGGACCTCACATAGGGGGGTCCGGGGGCCTGCTCCCCCGGGAAGATTTATTTTTAAATATTGAAGTTGAAAGCATCAATCTGGTGCACTTTGAGAGCAAAAAAAAGAGATCTATGGATACATCTCTCAACACGATATGAAACAGAACTGTAAACAGATTTACTTTTTCTTTATGGATATTTTACAAATCACCCTTTTAAACTTTATTCTTTTTTTACTGTCATATAGTATTTCATACCTGTTTTTCATTTATTCTCTTATTTTTGTATAACTATAATGATCATGTGCCTCGGAAATAATTGTTTACATTAATGGTGACCAAAACGTTTGAGACCCACTGAGATAACTTAGACTAAAGTTAACTATCTAAACACTCAGAGAGTCCTTTAATTCACTGAGTCTCTCAGTCTGACAGGAGAGGACTCTCCTCCACTTTGTTGTTGAAAAAACTCTTTATATCCGTTAGCGTAGCTCGCTAGCACCTGAAGCTAACAACTACGATCTCCGGTACCGGTGCACTCTCTCTCTCTTACTCGTGCACGCACACAAAATGGCTCGTTCCACACACACACAGAGCCGAGCTTTAATGAAACACAGAGACCCAGACGTACAGATGAAGCACTTACTTTCGGACAGTTTGAAACGCGAGGGCAGTGATTGGTAAGTGGTCTGCCCTCGCTCAAGGGAAAGCCTCCAGCTTGACTTGAGACCGCCCCCGTTTTAAATAAATGTAATTATAATGAAGCGAGCTGCAATGGATCATTGATCCACCAGGGGGTGCAGTGGGGTTCCACACTGGTGCTCATGTGAAATAAAGTCTGATACTGTACAGTACGCTGGATGTACAGCGGTCAGCGGAACTTAATGTACTGTAGTCGAAAAAAACGAACGGGAGGAAATGCAGCCCGGCTCTCGATTTTTAATCCTAAATTAAGCATCATCTTAAACTCAATATGAACGTCAGTAACTCACTACAAATATATGTATATTTTTAATGGAGCCTCGACGGTGTAGCGGAGGGATCTTGCTTAGCATGAAGGGTGTTCCCCATAAGGAACAAGTCGCTGCAAATTATCCCGTTTATTACATGGCCAAATTCTCAACAAAGTAACGACATGACTCCCAATATTAATTGAAATGCTTTTATGGATTTAGAAAATGTTTTTATTGATTTAAAAAATAGTTGTATGTATTGATATAAATTGACATGCATCCGCTAAGAAAAATAGTCCGTTGTGACATCGCGTAAAACAGATTTCGACATGTTACATTAATTGCTTATATCCACACGCCTCTTCTCCTCATATTCACTACCTAAACTAGTTATAAATATGTTTATTTGTACTGTCGGCAGGGTCACTCATTACTGGATAAGCTGCTGCATGAGACAGCTGCCCGAAGAGAGGGAGGAAAAAGAGAGGCTCCGTGTATTTTATATATTATAGGCCTATAGAGTCGTTATTCATTTATTTTAAAGCTCAATAAATAACAAAGAAGACCTTTGACCGGCACTTTTATAATTTTGTCCGAAAGATTTCAACTTTAATACACATTGACTGGCGAAAAACTCTGCCCGGTTCCCTCTGTCCCCAACGTGGAGAATAAACAGAACGGCAACCATGACAACTATGCTTCTTCGCTGCTTTTGTGGAGGAAGTTACAGCGCCAGTTACAGGCCCGGCATATGTACTACAGCGTGTGTCCCCCAAGGCCTGGCTGGAAGGCCTGGAATGTCGGAAGAGAAAGACGTGAATCCAGGAATGTGGACAGCTATGCGGAAATGTCGTTCTAACCATGGATGTATAATAAAACAGATTTATGCATATTCGACTTTTTTTTACTGACCTATTGAAATTATTTCTTAATTTAGGCTATTTTTTACAACGTGTGTTGGAAGGATTTATTAAATTACTATGAATATTTGGGCTTAAATTAATTGCCATTTTTTAAACTCAGACATTTATCCCTAACATTATCCCTGACTTTGTCATACCATTTTAACAGAGCCCCCCAATTACGCCCCACATACCCCCAATTATTTAATATAATTTACCCTTCACCTTAAATATCTAAAATAATGCATTAGAAGACTAAAGCCCTGTAAATAACCATTGCTCTTGCACAATCCATGCCCCTTTTTAGGACTGTCCCACATTAGGCAAATCATACTGTTGACAGTGTTTTCTGATTTATGGAGTGATAAAAAGAGATTTCTTGACTTTACTTTAAGTATTTCAATGTTTTGCTACTTTGTTATTGTACTCCTCTACAGTTCAGAGGTAAATGGTATTTAATACCTTTAGTTACTTCACAGATGTGGATGAATGATGTGAAATATAACCAAGTGTTAAATCAGACTTTAGTTCCACCTGGAGTAAATTCACAAGCTTCCCTGCAGTATACAAAGTCATTCAAACTAGCTGCACCTTTACCAGCTTTGAGAACACTTTCTCCCCCCCTCCCCCCCTGAATTGCGTCTGAGGGAATAAACTAATCGCTCACTCTACACAGTATGCAAATCGGTGTGAAAGCAGTGAGACCATGAGTGAGACCTGTGAACAAGGGTTCGACGTGATTCGTTCAGATGCGTCACGTGGTGTGCTAAAACACTTCCTGGTTAGCTGAAAGGAGACAATCTCCTCCAAATCCGTTTGGTTCTTTCTTCGAAATAAAATAGACATAGTTTCTTGCACAACCTATTCAAAGTTACAAGACATATGATAATCTGATGCTGATGTGCCAAAATATCAACTATTTCGTTATTTGAGAAGCCTAATCTAAAGTACTGCTTCACAAGATGCTCCACATTCCTCATTGTATTGCTGGACGCTGCTGTTGTCTCCTTCTCAAGTCACTTATGAAACTACGACTTTAATCTCGTAATTATGACTTTATTCTCGTAACATTACGACTTTATTTATTATTAATAATGTTCGGAATGTGACCTGTGAGCCTTCTGAATTACCGTGGGACAGCGCATTTTACATTTTCTCATTTACTCACCCAAATGTATATAAAAGTTACTTCAGATGCTGAAATATTTTTATTTTTTCAAGTATAAACATACAGTATACAACAGATAGATGCATACACATTATAACATCAAATGAAATGCAAGTTTCTTCGTGACACTTCCTTTTCCTCTTTGAAATCTGTCTGTAAGAGAGAACACACATTTAGATACAGTACATTATGAAGCAGGCCTTAATAAAGTAATAAGAACTGAGAACATCCATCCATCCATCTTCTCCCGCTTATCCGTGGTCGGGTCGCGGAGGTAGCAGTTCCAGCAGAGAGCCCCAAACTTTCCTTTCCCTGGCCACATCAACCAGCTCTGACTGGGGGATCCCAAGGCGCTCCCAGGCCAGCGAAGAGATATAATCCCTCCACCTGGTCCTAGGTCTACCCCTTGGTCTCTTCCCAGCTGGACGTGCCTGGAACACCTCCCTAGGGAGGCGCCCAGGTGGCATCCTAACTAGGTGCCCGAACCACCTCAACTGGCTCCTTTCGACGCGAAGGAGGAGCGGTTCAACTCCGAGTCCCTCCCGGATGACTGAACTTCTCACCTTATCCCTAAGGGAGACGAGTGTTGAAGGTCGCAGACCGATGAAGCCATCAGAACTACATCATCTGCAAAAAGCAGTGGTGCAATCCTTAGTCCACCGAACTGCAGACCCCCTCCCCCCCAACTACGCCTCGAAATCCGATCCATGTATATTACAAACAG
The DNA here is from genome assembly GCA_943591055.1 of Gobionotothen gibberifrons. Classification (NCBI taxonomy): domain Eukaryota; kingdom Metazoa; phylum Chordata; class Actinopteri; order Perciformes; family Nototheniidae; genus Gobionotothen; species Gobionotothen gibberifrons. The sequence continues at coordinate 20,467 of CALSBZ010038885.1, read as the reverse complement.
GATTGGTGACAAAGCGCAGCCCTGGCGGAGGCCAACCCTCACCGGAAATAGGTCCGACTTACTGCCGAGGATCCGGACACAGCTCTCGCTTTGGGAGTACAGAGATTGGATGGCCCTGAGTAAAGACCCCCTCACCCCATACTCCTGCAGCACCTCCCACAGTAACTCCCTGGGAACCCGGTCATACGCCTTCTCCAAGTCTACAAAACACATGTAGACTGGATAAGCGTACTCCCAGGCCCCCTCCAGGATTCTTGCGAGAGTAAAAAGCTGATCCGTCGTTCCACGACCAGGACGGAATCCGCATTGTTCCTCCTCAATCTGAGGTTCGACAATCGGCCTGACCCTCCTTTCAAGTACCTTAGAGTAAACTTTCCCGGGGAGGCTGAGTAGTGTGATGCCTCTGTAATTGGCACACACCCTCTGATCCCCCTTTTTGAAAAGGGGAACCACCACCCCGGTCTGCCACTCCTTCGGTACTGTTTCCGACTTCCACGCAACGTTGATGAGACGTGTCAACCATGACAGTCCCTCAACACCCAGAGCCTTCAGCATTTCTGGGCGGATCTCATCCACCCCCGGGGCTTTGCCACTGTGGAGTTGTTTGACTACCTCAGCGACCTCCCCCCGGGAGATTGGTGTTGATCCCCCGTCATACTCCAGCTCTGCCTCTAACATAGAGGGCGGAGTTGTCGGGTTCAGGAGTTCCTCAAAGTGTTCCTTCCAACGGCCCAACACTCCATCAGTTGAGGTCAACAACGTCCCATCCTTACTGTACACAGCTTGGATGGTTCCCTGCTTCCCCCTCCTGAGGTGTCGGACAGTTTTCCAGAACAACTTTGGTGCCGCCCGAAAGTCCTTTTCCATGTCTTCTCCGAACTTCTCCCACACCCGCTGCTTTGCCTCGGCCACGGCTGAGGCTGCTGCCCTTCGGGCCTGTCGGTACCTTGCAACTGCCTCAGGAGTCCCCCGGGATAACAAATCCCTGAAGGCCTCCTTCTTCAGTCGAACGGCTTCCCTGACCACCGGTGTCCACCAGGAGGTTCGAGGGTTACCGCCCCTTGAGGCACCTAAGACCTTGAGACCACAGCTCCCCGCCGCGGCTTCGGCAATAGAGGCTTTGAACACTGACCACTCTGGTTCAATGTCCCCAACCTCCACAGGAATGCCCGAAAAGCTCCGCCGGAGGTGTGAGTTGAAGGCCTCCTGAACTTGGGCCTCCTCCAGACGTTCCCAGTTCACCCGAACTACACGTTTGGGCTTACCAGGTCTATCCAGAGGCTTCCCCCGCCACTCGACCCAACTCACCACCAGATGGTGATCAGTTGACAACTCCGCCCCTCTCTTTACCCGAGTGTCCAAAACATACGGCCTCAGGTCCGATGATACGATAATGAAATCGATCATGGACCTTCTGCCTAGGGTGCTCTGGTACCACGTACACTTATGAGCATCCTTATGTTCGAACATGGTGTTTGTTATGGCCAATCCATGACTAGCACAGAAGTCCAGTAACAAACCACCACTCCGGTTCAGATCAGGGGGGCCGTTCCTCCCAATCACGCCCCTCCAAGTGTCTCCATCGTTGCCCACATGTGCGTTGAAATCTCCCAGCAAGATTAAAGAGTCCCCTTCAGGAGCCCCATACAGGACTCTTTCCAGGGTCTCCAAGAAGGCCGTGTACTCTGAACTGTTGTTTGGTGCATAAGCACACACAACAGTCAGAGTTTTCCCCCCCATAACCCGCAGGCGTAGGGAGGCGACCCTCTCGTCCACTGGGGTAGACTCCAACAAAGAAGCACCCAACCGGGGACTTGTGAGTATCCCCACACCCGCCCGGCGCCTCACACCTTGAGCAACTCCGGAGAAGAATAGAGTCCAACCCCTATCCAGAAGTAAGGTTCCAGAGCCGACGCTGTGCGTAGAGGTGAGCCCAACCAGATCCAACTGGTACCGCTCCACCTCCCGCACAAGCTCCGGCTCCTTCCCCCCCAGAGAGGTGACGTTCCACGTCCCCAAAGCCAGCTTCTGTCGCCCGGGTCTGGTCCGTCGAGACCCTCTGCTTTCACTGCCACCCTTTTGGCAGCGCACCCGACCCCATCGCTGTTTCCCGTAGGTGGTGGGCCCGCGGGACGGGGAAGCGGAGGTGTTGTCCACGTTGCCTTTTCGGGCTGTGCCCGGCCGGGCTCCGTGGCAAGCCCGGCCACCAGACGCTCGCCGACGAGTCCTCCTTCTGGGCCTGGCTCCAGAAGGGGACCCCGGGCTTCCTCCGGGCCGGGTATCCTCACTTCTATGTTCGTCTTTCATGAGGTCTTTTTGAACCAATCTTAGTCTGGCCCCTTGCCTGAGACCAATTTGCCATGGGAGACCCTACCAGGAACACAAGGTTCCAGACAACACAGCCCCCAGGTTCATCAGGGCACACAAACCTCTCTACCACGGTAAGGTGCTGGTTCTTCAGAGAGGAACTGAGAACATGACAAAGAATAAGAAAATGTCCCCATGCAAAGGTCCGGAACATCAAAATGTCTAAGTTGCTTCATGAATTAGTGTGATATTGAAGTAGCCTGTAGCTTTATAAACGTCTGCATGTAATCAACAACTGACTGCCAATCAAATAAAGAAAGTACAATTCAATATGTATTGTCAATGAACATTGAACTATACAGATATCCTCTCCGCTTCTCTCTGCTGCGCTCTCATCTCTTCTTCTGTGTTTCTCTCCCTGTATCGCTCACTCGTCTCTTTCGCCCCCTGTCGGCCGGCAGTTAAAATATGGCTGAGATTAAGACAGTGCGCAAGCAGCACAAGTGACAGAACGAAATGCATTGTGGGACATGTAGTTGTTGTGTAATTTAGCTTCAATATTTACCCGTACAGCGAGCCGAGACATGGCTAATTACTGGCAGGAACACACACACAAACTCTCCGAAACGCACGCGCACATGTAGCTTTAATATTTGACCGAACAGAGAGCCAAGATACGACTAACACACACCACATTGTTTACTCACAGTTTGAAAGCAGCGTGGAGAAGTCTTCAACTGCTCCGCCCAGGAGCAGCGTGGAGAGCTGTGATAAACAGTGATCCGCTCAGATTAAACTGTGATACGACTTCTGTGGCTATCTACCAGCGATCATGTTTAATATTAAAGACTACACACATTGATCCCTTATCAAGATCAAATGTGACTGTTTACTCGTTTTGCAAAGATAGAAGCAGAAATGTCATTGCTATATTTGCAGGGATATTTAGAATTTAAAATGCTGCTTGATCGTTAATTTTGTTCTCGGCAAACATATTATGAATCCTCTATTCCAAAATATTATTCAGTGTCCATTGACATGAAAATAACCAACTAACTACTTTTCTTCTAAATGAAATGCTGACATTACAAAATGCATGGTTTAATGTAATGTAAACATTTACATTATTATTATGATTATTTAATATATAAAGACTATATGTTCAAATGCTCTTCAAGCAGCTTATCCACTACACTGTGTACGACACAATGAATGAAGCGCCATCTCCTGGTTAAAACCTGAAATTGAAAATCTGGCAACGCCCTCTTGGAAAATAGTGGGAGGGCTTGACCTTCCTCCAAACTGGGAGTTGGCTTGCAGTAGGCAGGAACACCAAAGCTGGAGTCCGAAAGTAAGTGCTTCATCTGTAATAGTACTGTATCATATTATTTTCGAATCAATAATTTTTGAAATTATGATATATATATTTTTTTCATCTTTTAATCTTTTATTTTTTTAATAACCATTTTTCCTCCTGGTCTCTCGCGCCCCCCCTGTCATGCCTCTGCGCCCCCCAGGGGCGACGTCCATGAAGAAAGACGGGTTGACCGAATTTGGCAACTTTTTAATCGTTTTCCAACCGATTTGACCGCTGTCAGGCACTAACACGTCTCCACAATTGCCATAACAGATTACCCGATCGGGCATCCAGCAGGTGAGGCTTCATTGCCCGAGCTAAATACTAGATTGCCTCGGGCCATCGGGCAGTCGTTAATGTCGAGCCCTGATTTAAGCGATTTTTAAACTCTAAACCACCCATCACTATTGCTCAGTGAGTGTTAGGCAATGAGGACGTTTTTAACTTTCTAGAGCTACATGCCATGTGCAGCGGTTGAGCACACGTTTGGTCCTAATAGGACATCCCATTGAGTGACCCCTGGGCTAAAGAACTGTGCAAAAATATGCAACAAAAAAGTTGTACAAAAAACCCTCAGAACACAGACCCTAACCTAAATTCTGGCTAACATCGCTTCCTCAATTATCTAATGCTTACCTTTTTCTATCTATCTGTATTCCCTATTCTCTTCTTGTGTATCTCTATCTTCCTCCATGCTCTTGTTTTCTCTCCCTCACCTACTCTCACTCTTCATCACACTGCTTCTTTTTTTACTCCCTATTTGTTTGTCTCCCTCTTCCATCGTTCTCTTCTAGCCCCTTGATCCTCTTAGTCCCCCTCTGCCCCCCTCCCTCTTTCCCTCTTCCCCGAATGCCCACACCCATCTCTCTCTCCCCTCAGCTCACAGGAGGGTCAAGTGCACACGCTTTTGTCTCAAAACATGTGGAGGGAATTAATTGGCTCCAGCGTTTGGCTCTTTCCACCCGACTGCTTCTGTGCGGCTGTCACCTGGCTCATGCTCCCGCTCCTCTCTCCCTCTCTCTTTCTTTCATTTACCCCTCCCTCCACTCTCTCTCTCTCTCTCTCTCTCTCTCTCTCTCTCTCTCCAAATCTCTCCTTTTCACTTTCTCTCACCCCTCCTTATGTCCTCTTTTTCTTCTCCTTCCACTGGCTCTTTTTCTCTCTCTCTGCTCTCCCTGTCGTGGCCCCCTTGTAAGATCAAGCCCTGTGCTGCAGCTAAAGGACTCTCACGTTGTGTTTAATGAGGGTGGATAATGTGTGCTGTAGTCAGAGTTTCCTTTCACATTTTATTTTGCCGGTCAACATGTCCGTTAAAGTTGAAATCTTCTGAACAAAATGTGCAAAGTGCCGGTCAAAGGTCTTCTTTGTTATTTATTGAGCTTTAAAACAAATTCATAACAACTCTATATTAAACAAACTAATTATAGCAGATTAACTACATTATTCAAAAGTGTACAGTAACTTTGGATAATAATAAAAAACTGAGCCTCTCTTTCCCTCCCTCTCTTTCTCCTGACAGCCGGTCCCTCTCATGCAGCTCGCTGATCCAGTAATGAGTGAACCGACAGTAAAGAATAAACATATTTATAACTAGTTTAGCTAGTTCCAGAGGTAGATAAACTAGCTAAGTGTGTTAAGTCTAACTTGAAGTGTGTGTTTTGCTCCGCTCACCGGTCCGTCACAGCGGGCGGAGCTGTGATCATGCAGAGCTGCGTGTCTCCGTCAGCAGCTCTCTCTCTCTCGCGTACGGTTATACTTCACTCGTGTTTATGTCCATATCGATCAGATTAGTTAGTTATAGCTAATGTTATGACTGCCTGCGTATCAAAGGACACCTATAAGCGTTGCTTGGCAACGGGGGTTTGGCGGCAAAGTATAGCGCAGCATTATACAGCATTAAGCATTTATTTACATGTGGGGTCAAAATGTCCCCTTCAGGAGCATAAATCTCTTTCTCCACATTAAATGTCAGACATTAGAAAGGAAGTGACTGTGCATGTAGCGTATTGACTCTTCTTGTCTGTCACATAAGTGGCGCAACTGATGCGGTATTGCGCTAAGGGAAAATTATTTTGACTGGACATTTTGAACTGAGAGATTTAGATTTGCCGGTCTTCCGCATATTTTACCGGTCATAGTCCGGTAATTACCGGCTAACTGAAACTCTGGCTGTAGTGTCGTTGAGGGATATATACAAGGAGACAGAGGAGGGACATAGATGGAAAGAACAAATAAAACACATACATAGGGAAATACTGTACAAAACAATCATTTCACTTTAATTTCCCATATGCTGTAGCTCAATTTCAACCTAAAGCTTTCACTCACTTTTCTTTATCAGTTTTATTGGAAAATATTGTTGTCCTCTATCACTCGTTATTTCTACGACTACACACTCTCACATTTTAAGCTATGGATAAAAAGTCCCATTTTGCCGAAGCTGTACAGATGGTTGACAACACATCATTCCACTTTTAGTCTGTCCTTTCAACATCCCATCTACCGACCAGCCCATCCTTACATTGTCACAACTGTCACAGTTCCAAAATGAAAGGGGAAAAACTGTTTTGCAGGGAGCCAAAGATTGATTTTAAATCATCTCATTCCATTTCCTTATCCTCTTTTATCCCCACCCATCAGTCCATCCAACTAGCCATCCTCTAACCGTCCTCACACCGCCTCACTTCTTCACACCCTCAAATTCAACTACATAAAAAAAAAAGCTGCATTTATTTCCCCTAGTCCTTTTCATACCCCAATTACCAGACCCCCCCCCCTCCTCCCATCTACCCCTCCCTGCACCCCTCCTAAGAAAGAGGGATAAATCAGGCTGCATATTAATTGTATTCAAAGGGGGGAACATGTGCCTGGCGTACTCCTTGTTTCCATGACAACCGCCTCAGGATCCATAAAGATTTGTGGGGCAAATGGGTCTGGGAGAGTGGGGGTCACCCCAAAAGAGGATAAGCATAATTACAGTGAGATAGACAGACAGTCAGGGAATGGTGAGGTCTGTAAGCAAGTGTCCCAGCCAGACACATACTGTTAACAGTCTGTCTAGGATTTAATGGCTTAAACATATTTGATAGCCACTTTATTATAGCTTCTAATCTATTATAGTTGAGTATGTTATAAACGGTGTGCTATATATTTAATCTAAAATATATTTATTTCCAAACAATGCTCCTTTTTAAAATAATTTTTATGTTAACAAAAACAGCATCAAAAGTCTTCACTGGGATCGTATCATTTGAAAACACCTTTTTTAAATAACTATTGGAAGGCTTGCATTTGTTCCTAATAATGCTCTTTTTTAGTAACACCATGCTGCAGAGTCACTTCATGACAAATGGTCTTAGTCACTCATTGGTTTTTGGACTACTATTTTGTTTTTTGGCCTTTGCCATCTTGTGTTTTTAGAAACAGAATTATAACGAAAGATCGAGACAATGTAAACAACTTTAAGGCAACCTAACCCTTAAAATTCATGAACAGAAAGCAAACTGTTAAAGGCTTACAGATGGTCAATGGTCTAAACCAGGGGTACTCAAATACAAATCTTAAAGGTCCAAAACTATTATTTTCAATAAGACAAAGGTCTGTTTATTACAGTCATTCAAACTTTTAAACAATTGCAACAAAAAAACAAAAATAATCTGTATGCAGCAGTTTTCATTGTTATTGTGTCTGTGCTTGATCCCTCAGAGTCGCAGTGTAAGAGCTGCACAGTTATGAATAAAGGCAGCTGCACCCTCTTTCATTCAGCATTCCCATTATTGCTTTATAAATGTCTTACCCCCGTGTGTGTCCACTGAGGTTCGTCAGGCCCAACACAACACACATCTTCAACAAACTCCCCCTTTGCCTCATCATAAAAACTCACACCACCAGCAACTGAGCATTGTCAGTGGTGTCAGTGGACTCATCCACAGCTAAGGAAATGCACTGTGCATTTTTTTATTCCATCACAAAGCTGATTAATCAAATCACCAGCCAGTATTTATGTGCTTCTGGTTGCTGTGGAATCTGAGAGGGGGATTTGCTTGATTTGACCTGTTGTTTCCTCTTTTTGTTTGCCTTCAAACATGGTCTCCATCACTTCAGTCATGCATTCTTTTATACTTCAGTTATTATCCAGTGGAAAGTCCTTACCTACTGGCCTAGTTAAATCAAAGTGGTTACTTTTCTTTTGGCTGGGCAGTGTAGTTTTACACACAGTCTTATTTGACTTTCTCAGGACATAAAACTGTTTTTTGGGGTCAGACCCCCACAAAGAAAAAAATATATTTACACACGTAAGGTCATCATCTTAACAGTTTGTTATGCTCATCCGTGAGCAGAGCATCAAGTTGACATGTCTATTACAGCTGAATGCGGCGATTACCATTTTGTTCAGCAAAACGGCTCACAAAATTATTAAGATCAACAGCTTTAGTGCGTTTTGATTCAATGCTGGGTACAGCCAAACTTGACAGTCTCTTCTCTGTCATTGTAGACCGCAAATACCTCATTCCTTCAGTACTTGGGTCTGACTGCTTCTCGTTTTGCGCCGTACCGTTCAAATGAAATCGCCGGCAATCATATTTCCACGCTCGCGCCGGGGGAGGGGTTACAAGACGTGCGTCTTGTGCTGCATTCACTTGCACTTGGACATTAGAGACTTTCTCTCATAAATGTCCGATGAGCCACAACTTTTCTTTCAAAACAAAGATGCCAACTGGGGTGGCAGCTGGGGTGGCAAGGCCTATTTTTAGGGCGGCAGTTGCCACCCCATGCCACCCCGGTAGGTGAAACTAGGCTACTAGCTACATTACAGATGCAACTAGATGAGTTGTTAACTCTCGCTCTGACTTTTTTTTTTTAATCCGATGACGTTATCAGTGACTTTAAGCTGATTAATTACCGAAATAACATCAACCCTGTGGGCGGCGCCATTTTGACGAGTCACATGACTTATTTTACCGGACGTGACGTGAACTATGCGTTTGGTGCGGTTTGGTGTCGAGGACAAATTGACGTATGTGCTTTGTTCATGTTGTTTACTGTAGTTACTCTCACAATTATATTTAAATATGCCTCATTGTATCGCGAAACATTGCCACAATTCGGATAGGAACAATCCACGGAATGCTCGGTTCCATCTATTGCCAACGGGTAAGCGTAGGAAGTACGTTCGGAGGCAGTGGCTAGCGAAATGTGCTCGGCCCGAACCGAAAGATCCACAGGCGCATGTATGCAGCGAACATTTCAAGTTTCCGGACGACTACTCTGAGAGTATGATGAAACATAAAATGGGATTTATTAATCAACCATTACTTAATGGGGATGCAGTGGCATTATTTTAAGGTGTCCGAAAAAGACAGTAAAATAGCGGAATGCAACGTGTGTGTGAAGCAGAAATCCTGCAGCTCTGCCCGCCGGACCGGTGAGCGGAGTAAAACACACAAGAGTTAGACCTACACTTCGCTATTTTATCTACCTCTGGAACAAGCTAAACTAGTTATAAATATATTTATTATTCACTGTCGGGTCACTCATTACTGGATCAGTGAGCTGCGTGAGATACTGACAGGCTGTCAGGAGAGGGAGAGAGAGGGGGATTCCCTGTGTAAACATACAGTATGCAATCCAAGTCGTCTGTGAACAGTTTATTTTCAAGCTCTTCAAGCTCATGACAACATATGTTCATAAGAGGATTGTACATGGCTACTCACCGATCGCAAGTACACCATTCATGTACAGGTCTCCCTACCCAAAATCAATTACACGAGTAAAGGGATCGTCTCCAGCAAGATCACCGTGCTGTTCATCCTCATCGTCACTGTCCCTGGATTCCTGACGGTTCTGGCCACTTGGCTCAAACCTGTATGGCTGAATTCCCCCATCCAAGCTCTCCACATTGCTCAAAACGTCTTCCTCGGCTGACGAGTCCGAACTCAAATACTCCACCATGTTTTCGTCGAATGAGCTGTTCGTGTGTTTCATAGACTGTATATATAAAGGGTGTGTTTACAAAGTGAACGCATAGATGACGTCACAACCTAGTTTTTCGGATCACGTGACTACTGAAAATGGCCAAAATGGCAGCTGCCTGACGGAATATACAGGTTTTAATAAAAAAGAGCTATAAAATCATTATTTACCGGGGAATATCGCTGATTTCTTCAGGGTATGGTTTAAACATAATGTTTCACTAAATACTGACGTTTTTATTAAATATCTAATGAGTGGAGCCTTCCTTTAATGTTATATTCGTTCGGTACACTTCGGTACACTTCGGTACACACGTGTACCGAACCGAAGGGCCCGTACCGAATAATTTCGGTACGGGTACGTATACCGTTACACCCCTAGTAACGAGTATTAACAACAGTATATGCACAGAGTATTAACAGCATAAAAAAGGTGGGGTTTCTTCAGCCTTACTTACTAATCACTGCCACAAAATGCTAAAAATACTTCTCTGGAATTCAAAGCTGTCTTATTTGGATCTAACTAATCTCCGTCTGTATCTGTACACAGACATGGAATAGAAGGGTGCAATTCCTAAACCGGAACCAGACCTGCCAATCTGCACCTGTCCACCAGCGGTGAGTTATTCATCTCAACTTTTCCTTTTCATGCATGCCAAGCTCCTCCTGAATTGCAATCAGAACCAAGCCTTCTAATTTTCTCAGATTGTACATGTTGCCTGAGCAGTAAAAGCTTTATTTTGGCTGCATCTACCTGTTTTGACAAGCCTTTGCCTGCCTTTTGACCAAGTGAGGACTGTGTTCACTGCACCTGTTCTGCCGTCTGAATCAGCTTTTTGGTATCAGATCTGTGATAGAGTATTACAGGCTGTGGTTGGATGAACAGCATTCTGGCCATCTGTGTTTTTGAGTGTAATGAAAACATAGTCAAATCCTGCTTGGCAATCCTTTTACAGACTAGAGTTAGCAACTTTTTTTTAGAATACAAAGGCTGAGATAAACTACAAAAAGTGGTTATTTATCCAACTGTAAAAATGACTCCCAGCATGATTGACATATAACTGATTATTCACTTGACTATCAAGCTAGCTAACAAGCTAGTAGGCTGGTCCCCCGGCTCCCACTCTGCACCAGGCTGTCAGCCCCTCCTACGATTCTCCTCCGGAAACCACTGTTATTCTCCTGATATGCTCTGGACTATCATTCTCATTTTATCTGGACTCACACCGCTCCTTCTTCCACGGTCATTCGGCTCCGGGTCTCTGCTGCCCGGGTCCCCAGCATTAGCTAGCTCCGTGCTAGCGCCACTTCACCGGATCATGCCGCCGCTCTACTCCCTGTCAGATCTCCACTCCTTTAATAACCGCCTGCCTACGGACTGCATGGACATCCTTGCAGATAATGAAATACTCCGCAAACGCCGTCCTCCACACAGAGGCTCTGGCCGTAAGTTTTTATTTCATTCCACGTCTCCACACTCCATCCCGTCCATTCGGTCCTGTCACACGCCCACACAACGCCATCACAACAAACAACACGTGAATCTGACCAATCTCCTTCCACTCCCCCGGTCCACACAACCCCCCCCAATGCAACGTCACCTCAGAGCAGCCCTGCTCAACACACGCTCCATCCACAATAAAAGCCACATTCTGAATGAATTCATTAAAGACAATAACCTGGACTTGCTCTATCTGACCGAAACATGGCAAAAACCCCTGGACTATTTTTCTTTAAATCAAATCACCCCAGCAGGATTCACATACATTGACAAACCTCGCCCACAAGGGCGGGGTGGTGGTATAGCTGCTATTATCAGAAAGGAAATAAAAGCTACCATAATCCCCATCCCTGATGTTTCTTCTTTTGAACACCTGATCTTTAAACTCTCTGGTCCCACTCCCCTGGTCACAGCCATCATCTACCGTCCCCCGAAGCCAAACCCCTCCTTTCTCTCCGACCTCTCTGACATTCTCACTCAGCTTTCTGCCATATCCCCATCTGTTCTCCTCTTAGGTGATTTTAACATTCATGTTGACGACCCGACCTGCAAATATGCCTCTGAATTCAAGGAAACCCTTCACTGCTGCAACTTCTCTCAGCACATCAACTTCCCAACACACAGCCGTGGTCACATCCTGGACTTGGTCTGCTCCACTGGTCTCACCATCCATCATCTGTCCAGCCTCAATCTCCACATCTCTGATCACCTGGCCATCATCATGGACATCAACATCCCCATCCCCGCCCAAAAGCAAAAATGCACAATAACCTACAGAAATCTCAAATCCATCTCACCCTCAGCAATCACTGCCTCCATTACCTGCAAGATGTCCATCTCCCCCCCCCCACTTTCTGAAAACCCATCTGAACTTGTGGACTATTATAACAGCACCCTCTCCTTCTGTCTCAATGAACTGGCCCCCACAAAAACAAAAAATGTCTCTTTGATACACTCCGCCCCCTGGTATACCCCCGAACTCCGCCTAATGAAATCAAGGAAACGTCAACTTGAACGCCAACACAAGAAAACCACACTAACAGTCCATCTTCAAATCTACAAAGACTATCTCCAGCAGTACAGTAACGCACTCAAAGCAGCCCGGTCTAATTACTACTCACACCTCATTCAGTCTGGCTCCAGCAACCCCAAGCATCTGTTCTCCACCATCAGCAAACTTCTCAAACCCTCTGACAACGCCACCTCATCCTTCACCACCGAACAGTGCAACTCCTTCCTCTCGTTTTTCCAAACCAAAATCAGCAACATTTACAGCAATCTGACACCCTCATCAGCACCCCCCCACCTCCCCTCCTGGCTCCCCCCCCTTCACCTCACAGCCCCTGTCCCACTTCTCCCCTGTGACCCCCATGCAACTGTCCGACTTCATGACTGGAATTAACTCCACCTGCACACTTGACCCAATGCCCTCCAAATTTGTCAAAGAGAGCCTCCCTGCCATCTCCCAACTCATCGCCACCATCATTAACTCCTCCCTCAGATCTGGATCAGTTCCCCCCTCTCTCAAACTGGCTGCTGTCACACCCATTCTCAAAAGACCTGGACTCACACCTGACATCATGTCCAACTTCCGGCCCATCTCAAATCTCCCCTTTCTGTCAAAAATACTTGAACGTGTCATTGCCTCGCAACTAAAATCCCACCTCAGCTCCAATGACCTCTTTGAGCCATTTCAATCCGGTTTCCGATCAAAACACAGCACAGAAACAGCTCTTCTGAAAATCACAAACGACCTCCTCCTCTCCTCTGACTCCGGCAACCTGAACATCCTCATCCTCCTCGACCTCACCGCAGCATTCGACACCATCAACCACGCCATCCTGCTGTCCCTCCTCGAATCATCCCTCAACATCACCGACACTGCACTCTCATGGCTGAAATCCTACCTCACCGACAGACATCAGTTTATTAACATCAACAACTGCACCTCCTCCACTGCTCCTCTGTCCCAAGGTGTCCCCCAGGGTTCGGTGCTTGGCCCCCTCCTCTTCATCCTCTACATGCTCCCCCTTGGCAAAATAATTAGTCGCCACAACCTTCAATTTCACTGCTACGCCGATGACATCCAACTTTATATCTCAACAAAAACCATCACCCCCACAACACACTCCACTCTCACCAACTGTCTCTCAGAAATAAAAGCATGGATGCAAACAAACTATCTCCAACTGAACAGTGCCAAATCAGACATCATCATCATCGGCCCCCCATCCCGTATCAAAGACATCCAGAACTTCAACTTCACCATTGACAGCCACACTCTATCTCCCCCCCCTCACATCCGCAACCTCGGAGTCATTTTCGACAGTCAGCTCAAATTCAACCACCACATCAAGGACCACCTTTTTCCACCTCAAAAACATTGCCCGTCTCCGCCCATCACTCTCCTCCTCTGCTGCTGAAACCCTGATTCATGCATTCATCACTTCACGACTCGACTACTGCAATAGCATCCTCTACGGCATACCATCCAACCTCCTCAATAAACTCCAACGTATCCAGAACTCTGCTGCCCGCCTCCTCACCCACACCCGCTCCCGAGACCACATCACTCACGTCCTCCAGAACCTCCACTGGCTCCCCGTCCGTCAAAGAATCCACTTCAAAGTCCTGCTCATAACTCACAAAGCCCTCAACAATCAGGCCCCCCCCCTACCTCACAGACCTGCTGCACCACCACACCCCTTCCCGCTGCCTCCGCTCATCAGAAGCCAACCTCCTATCCATCCCCACCCACATCAATCACCGGACCTGGGGGGACAGAGCCTTCTCCGTCGCTGCCCCGTCCCTCTGGAACTCACTCCCACAACCCATCAGAGACTGCACTGACCTCACCACCTTCAAAAAACTTACAAAAACGTTGGGTTACGTATTGTAACCCTTGTTATATTAACACAGGCGGAGCCCTCTACTGGACTCTATGGGTACTACCTTCTCTTGCGAGCATTCTCTCACTGAAACTCTTATAGACGTGGCCGGCCAATGGCGGGCCTACCTGAATGCGCGCGCCATCCTACCCTCTCTTCAGCGAGCGGAATAGGACAGACAGTGCCCCGAGTAGAGGGCTCCGCCTGTGTTAATATAACAAGGGTTACAATACGTAACCCAACGTTATATCTCTCACAGGCTCCGCCCTCTACTGGACTCTATGGGTACAGTGGGCGGAGCCACGATAAATGTACGCACTGTCGTCCAAACCCAACATTCCACCCTACTGTCCCTGACCGGCCTTCCTGGTCAGCAGCTGCTGCCCCACATTCTCCTTTAACCCGGTCATGACCGTGGAGAAGTCTGGGCTGCGGCTGACAGAGCACACCCTGCCGCGCTTGCCTCGCAGAAGGTGTGCTCAAAAAACAGTGATGGGGGCACTGAACGCACTTCTTAGGCTCTTGGGCACAAAGGAGGGGTTCGGTCTGAGTGTCGCGCCGCTCCGGTCACCCCGAATCAGTAAACAGCTCGGGTGCACCGACAGAGCAGTTAACTCGGACACCCTTTTGGCTGACGTTAAGGCAAGAAGCAAAGCTGTTTTCCACGACAATGCTTTCAGAGAGGAGAGCTCCAGAGGCTCAAACGGTCCCGAGGCCAGAGCCTCGAGCACTAGGGGCAGGTCCCACTGCGGGGCGGAGGCGTGCACTACTGGGCGCAGCCTCCTGACCCCCTGCAAAAACCGCGACATCAGTGGTTGACTAAAGGCTGACCTGCCGCCAAATCCCTCATGACAGGACGAGATGGCTGCCGCATACACCTTTACTGTTGAATGCGCCAGCCCTCTGTCCACCAGTAACTGTAAGAAGGACAAAATAGAGCCTAACTCACATGACAGGGGCTCTATTCTCTGCTCCTCACACCATCGCTGGAATCCCTGCCACTTTGGCCTGTAACAGGCTGTGGTGGATCCAGCTCTAGCTGCCTGGATAGACTGAATAACACTGTCAGACAATCCACCCTGTCTCAGCCTGTCCCTCTCAGGAGCCAAACCTGGAGAGGCTGGCCGAATGAGGGTAACGCCCCGATTGCACCTGCCTCTTGGGACATCGCCCCCCAGAACTGGGGGACCGCCCAGGGCTGGCCCACCTTCATCTGTGTCACCTCTGAGTACCACGTCGCCCCGACGCGGTCCGGAGCCACTAGGATGACTGACAGACGTTCCTGCCTCACCCTCCCCAGAAGGGGGAGAATGAGACGCAACGGTGGAAAGGCGTAGAGCAGCTTCTTTGGCCATGGCTCGTGTGCAAACGCGTCCACCCCTAAAGGCGGGTCGTCGCTCCGGGCCATGGAAAACCACAGGGCACAGTGGCTGTTTTGCCGACTGGCGAACAGGTCCACTTCTGCTTCCCCGAACTGGGCCCAGATCTGCTTCACCACCTCCGGGTGAAGCACCCACTCGCCTGGCCGGGGGCCGCCCCTCGACATGAGGTCGGCCCCTCCGTTCTCCAGTCCCGGGATATGGAGGGCTTCCAGAGATAACACCACCTCCGAAGCCCATAACCACAGCCCCTCCGCTGTGGTCAACAGGGCGGCAGAGCGAACTCCGCCCTGATTGTTGATATAAGCCACTGTGGTGCTGTTGTCGCTCCTGATCATTACATGTTTCCCCTGAATCAGGGGCCTGAAATGCCGGAGGACTAACACTACTACTGCCCGTAGCTCTAGGAGGTTGCTGTGTCGAGACTCTGTTAGAGCCCAGCGCCCACCTATAGCCCTCTTCAGGCAGGTCCCTCCCCACCCAGTTCCGGACGCATCCGTGAACACTGTGGTGTAGGAGGTCACCCGTCCCAGTGGAGACCCCCTCCGAAGGTGATCCGGAGACCCCCAGAACCGGAGGTTGCCCTCCACTGAGGGGGGGATGGTTACCAGCCGCTGCTTGTGCCTCTTGGGATCCAAGCGTAGGCTGGAAAACCACCTCTGCAGGCGGCGCATATGTAGCAGCCCTAACGGGACCACCACGTGAGCAGCCGCCATGAGACCCAGTGTCTGCATGACAGTCAAAGCTGTCACTGTCGCCCCCTGTCGCAGCCTGCGTACCCCCTGAAGAAGGGACGCACGTCTGCTCTCTGACAGGGTGGCACGTAGCGCGCCTGCATCGAGCACCACACCCAAATACAACGCCCGTTGGTGAGGTATGGGGGCGCTCTTTCTCCAATTGATCGCGAAGCCCAATTTGGTCAGGTGTGTGATCAATTGTGCTGTGCAAAACATTGCCTGTTCCCGTGACCCAGCCATGACTATGAGGTCGTCTATGTAAAAGAAAACTCTCATGCCTTGTGCGCGCAGCGGTTGAAGCGCTGTGGCCACACAATTGCTGAATGTGCGTGGGGATAGGGAATAGCCGAACGGCAGCCTGTTGTATTCGTAGGCTATCCCCTGGAAGGCACAGCGCAGATATTTTCTGTGTTCCTGAACAATCTCCACATGAAAATATGCGTCTTTCAGGTCGATGGTGGTGAACCAATCGCCCGGTTGCACAAGCCCCAGTAACTGTTTTATAGTTAACATGCGGAATTTCCTGCGGGAAATATAGAGATTCAGGCCGCGGAGATCTAGAATGGGTCTGAATTCCCCTGTTTTCTTGGGAACCAGGAAATACATGGAATAATGACCCTCTTCCCTGCGCTGGGGGTGCACAACAGACACAGCCTGTTTCTGCACCAGCGCCTGAATCTCTGCTGAGAGGAAACCCGTCCTCACTTGCGAGGATAGGTTCCCCTCCCGTATGCCCATAAAAGGAGGTGGGACGCTGCAAAACTGGAGTGAATAACCCCGTCTCAGCGTCCTGTCCATCCACTTTGATAGTACACAACTGAGTTTCCATTCCCCATAACACTGTGTTAACGGGCATGCCCTCAGCTGTGGGGCTGCAGCGATAAAACTGCGATACTCCCTGGCGACCCGTCCCGCCGCAAAACTCCCCGTGAAGGGAAGGTTTGCCCATGGAGGGTCGACACAGAAAGGGCCGACTGTTTACTGAGGACCCTGAACGCACCTCCGCCCGCTCATGACTGAGCGCGCGCTCCTTCATAATGCTGCTCTCCTTACGGTGAACAGCATTATGAAGGAGTCTTTACAGGAGTAGTGTGTTTTACTGAGGTCCCTGAACGCACCGCCACGCTCTCTTCTGAGAAAGCGGGCGCTGCCATAATGCCACTTTTACCTCCATGGTAACCTGCATTAATCGGAGTCTTAGCTCCAGGCTTAGTGTGTTCCCTAACAGCAATACGCCGGCCATAATGCCTCTGTACATGTGTAGCACTATGAAAACATTGCCTACATTTCATCACTCTCATCTGCGCACTCCCACTAGCCTCCTCCTTTACAGGAGCAATAGCTGGGGCGGCGAGTGGGTAATCAGTACAGACATCTTGTGTAAGTGTATCATTGTGGAAACAAAGGACACTTAGACTTGGATACAGATTAACCTTTTCTTTATTTTTGTAAGAGGACAAAGGAATCTGTGCATTAAACAGGGAGGAGGCGGGATTCGCCCTAGCGTCCCCGGTGAAGAGCTCATCTCTCCCCGCCGAGGCGCAACCTCCCTCCGCCCGTCAGCTTCGGGCTGACGGCGCACCCCACCCGGCTGCTCTCTGCTGTTGCGGAGCATGCCGAGGTCGGGCAGCCCGTCCCCGCGGCTGCCGGTATTCCGGTACCCCGGGACGGGTTGTAGAGGTGGAAGGCGCCGCAGCCATGGAACTCCCCTGCCGGCGCCTCTCCCTCCGCTTCACCGTTGCACTACGCTCCCTCACCTGCATAGAAGCGTGAGGAGCGCGTGATGAAACCTGAGGAGGAGCCAGCATTAGCATCCGGCTAAGCTGCATCCTCTCCTCCTCCAGGCGACTGAAGCGTTGAGTGACCGCAGAGATCGACCCAAAAAGCCCCTCCGTAGACACGGGGGCTCCCAGGAGATCATCTCGGTCCTTCTTAGATAGGATGGTGAGTCCCAGCCAGATGTGTCGAGACGCCACCGTGGCCAGGGAAATCACTCGCCCCGCTGCAGCGGCCACGCCATGGATCAGATTGTTCATCTGACCTATGGCGCGGTCCTGATAATCACTCCCGTCTTCCGGCAGGAGGGCGGGGGCGTCTGCCTGGGGGGTAATCAGGGAAACGCCCAACACGCCGAGATTATTTGCTGCAGCCGCCATCTGCGTACCGAGCTTGAACATTTTATCTAAATATTCCAGAGCATCTCGGTCCCGGGGCAGCGGGGGCAGGGGTCGCTTACCCTCCGCCCAACCAGCCGCCCTCGGAAGCAGATGGGCCGCTAGGGCCTCATCAAGGGGGGGCACACCCGAACCCGAAGTGTCCGCACGGCCCTCCACCTTGATGATGCCGGCCATAGCGGCTACTGGGGCCTTCGTTTTCAATGGCTGCTGCCATGTCGCCTCCACACACCGCCATATATCAGGCAGCTGGGGCGAAACGAAGGTCGGTTGCGCTGGATGCGCCGGGCCGTAATACCCCTGTCTCAGGCGGCTTATCGGCTTCGGTGGCAGCGGTGGGGGGAGCGGTAGGCCTACACGCTCCGCCGCCAGGGTCATCACCGCCGGGAAATCCATCTGCGCAGACCTGAGAGTTGGTCCTCCAGACCCCGAGGCGTTCTCGTCCTCCTCCTCCGGAGTCGGTGTCGACTGGCCCCATGGAAGGGAGAACCGGAACGGTGCTTCCTCCTCTCCTGACTCGCCCATCTCGACGACCTCGAGATCCGAGCCCTCCACCTCCTCCTGTGGCGCCTCCGCCGCCCTAAAGTGCTGCCCGCGGCGTTCCCGCATGAGCCGAGGAAGTACCTGGCAGGCTGCACACGCCGGTGCCAGACCCATACCGCTCACGGCATGGTCAGGTCCCATACAAAGGAAGCAGAAGGGGTGAGGATCTGCTCCCGCGATCAGGTTCGGGCATTTTGGGCAAGCCCTGTGTTCAAAATTCTCCATGCTCTCAAGAACGTCTTTTTCGTCTCCGTGAAAACAAACACTTCCGCCGCTGAAGAGAAAGGGATGACAGTCAGGAGGCGAGGCCTCCTTTTATAGGGTGTGATGCGCGCGCATTCAGGTAGGCCCGCCATTGGCCGGCCACGTCTATAAGAGTTTCAGTGAGAGAATGCTCGCAAGAGAAGGTAGTACCCATAGAGTCCAGTAGAGGGCGGAGCCTGTGAGAGATATAACTCACCTCTTCAATCTGGCTTTTAATGTGTGATTGTTTTTGTATTATTTGACTTTAACTTTAACTGTATGTGTTGTTCCTTTCTTTTCTTTTCTCTTTACTATGTCTGTGAAGCGTCTTTGAGCACCTGTAAAAGCGCTAACAAAATAAATCTATTATTATTATTATTATTAAAACCATAGACTGTATATATAAATGGACGTAGGGTCCGTGACGTCACCCATAGGATTCTGCAGAGTTGCTACCAAGCTAAGCTAACATGCTCCCCATCTGCACACTGCCATCGCATTTTACGTTTCTAAGGTAAGCGGACATGAAACTATTCAGCAAAACTATAAATAATAATCTAAGTTATTGAGTTTTTAGCATAATACTTCAGAATCTTAAAATCCCTTAATGTTTGTATGCAATTGTGCTAAATTCAACACTGGAAACAAGCAAATATTAATATGTTTGCATGACATTAGTTATTTATATTTTGATATCACTTAATTATACGTTTAATACATTTAAGTCAAGCTAAGGTATATGTGATGGTAGCTAGTTAGTGCTCTTACCTGTGAGGCCTCCTCCAAACAGCATAATAACCAGACTGAATCATTAAAACGAAATGTATTTAAAGGCCAATCTTTATTTGAATGTGCCTCTTAACCTGAGATATTATTTATACAGTAATAGTATTGACAATCTAAAAAAACTGAGCAACTCAACAGTCCAATGAGGCCTCCTCCAAACAGCATAATAACCAGACTGTATCAGTACCAGTTCTAGATCGTTGACTTTAGACAAACAATTAAAAAGACAAAATGTATTTAAAGACCAATCTTTTTTTGAATGTGCCTCTTAACCTGATATATTAGTTATACAGTAATAGTATTGACAATCTAAAAAAACGGAGCAACTCAACAATCAACTTTATATTCCTTATTGTCTAAAACATTTATTATTTTCATTTTTCCCCTCTCATATTCAGTGTGGACGGATTGAGACAGCGTGGTGTCCAGAGAGCTGCAGAGACTTCAGGGAGAAACCTCCGTGTGATGTCACACGGACGTCCTGTCTGTTGGTTTGGCCCGGAGAGGACTGAGGGTCTTTCCTCTGCGAGGAGGACCAGGCCTGATGGAGGAGCCCATGCTGGGCATAGCTGATACCAAC
>CALSBZ010038877.1:28996-59372 GCA_943591055.1 Gobionotothen gibberifrons | reverse complement strand
GAAAAGGGTTTGCATTAGGTAGATGTATCATCATGTATCAAATGAATAGTTGTTTTTAAAAAATCTTTATATTTAAACGATAACAAATGTACAAACATGACATACTAAAACAGAACAGAAATGCACTCTATATGGTGCATTTCATTTTTGTATTTGCTACTGGATGAATGTAAACAGAAGCGACAAAAACAATGGTACATTCCTAACATTATATATTGTAAGTGTATTCTAGAACCCTGAAGGCAGGAGAGACTGAAAAGAGTCAAGGGAAGCTTATAAAAGTTAACAGCATTTAATTACACAAAAGATGCGGTGGTGTACAAATGAAATTGCAAGGAGGCGCTCTCCTCATGTGACCGGTCAGTCCAGGTCAGGGGGCAGAAGAGGTCAATTATTGGCTTGCTCTTCCTGTTGTCATATGAGGTCTTCTCCTATTGGCCGGCGTCGTCGGGGGGGCGGGTCCAATGCAATTCCTGCCTTTTTCTGTTGCTAAATTACATCATTCTGGTGTCTGTGGTTATTTAAACATTCCCTGATACACATTATTCAGCGTCAATAAATGAGTGCTAATCCCAGTGTGCTCAGTGTACAACATCACATGTCATTTCACCTTCAATTCACGGTTTGAAAGCGTAGCATTCCGGCACATGCTAATGCTAACCGGAAGTGACGTATTTTCAGAATAAAAGTGTTACGTTAATAGTTAGTGAACTTCCGGTTTTTCAGAATAAAACTGATTTAAATTAAATAGTGTATTTCATTCAAATTACGCCATATCAACATTGATTTTAATTTCTAACAATATCCACTATCAGTGAATCATTACCCATCGATGATGAAGAATCCTCTGCTGTCGTAAGTGCAACAGCTTGATCTGGGATACTAAGATGGAGCCAGGCCTCTGTAAAGATGTGGGTACAACAACGTCTGATGACCAATTGCTGGGTTAGCAGTCTTATGTCACCCATCTTATTCACTAATATCTACACAGTCTATAGAATGGTAGCAATATAAGTAAATACACGAAGAAGCCTGTGTTGTAGTGGTACCATTTCTTTATTAATTCAGGTTATAAGTCATTTTAAGCCAATAACGCTGAAAGGTTGGATCAATGTCATTTATGTAGAATCAAATACATATTCAGAAGTCGAAACTAGAATACAATGTAGAATAGTCAGACCTTCAGGTAAGTTAATTCATAACAAACCCCTCCTTGTGATGAATGTGGTCTTCATGTGTAAATGCACGGTGCCACACTGTCTGCTCTGAAGCTCCCTCTCTGCACTGTTATCTCTTTGTAGGGTAGACTGTTTTTCATTCAGGGTTTCTTCAATATATAATGAATGTATTTCCTCTGAACAATCACTTTTAACTGTCTACACACGATCAGCGTACCCCACTCACTGTTCTTCTTCTGCTGCTGCTTTATGTTGGTCTTGCATTTAATGTACATCCCCCACTCCTGCTTCGAGAGGAAAACTATGAAAGCAGCCACGGCTTCAAACACTGGATTCAGTCTTCAGGAAATGACAGAAGAGTGGTTAGAGAAAAGAAGTCAAAATACACACACTGCTCTTTGGTAATGGGGAAATAAATTGAGAATAAACGTGACCAGAGCCGATGTAGCCTACCAATTGTGCTGTCCTGGAAATGTGTTGACCCCTGAGAATGTTATTTCAGGTTAATAGGGTTCAAACGGAGGCTCTTAAAGGGGCCCTAATATGTTTTTGTAGATTTTCCCTTTCCTGTAGTTTGTTATATAGGTTTTAGTGCATGTAAATGGTCTGCAAAGTCTAAAAAGTTTCCTCCAGAGGGAGTTTCTCTCCCACACACTCCCATTGGACTCCTTTGTTTACTACTGTAAGATATTTAACCTTTTCTGTGTGTTGACGTTTACGATCAGCCCTGCTCCTTATCTCCCGTAAGGAATGTGATAATGCAGTCGTATGTTGATACTATACGTTTTATGGCTTGACCTAGCGGACATAGGGAGTTTTACGACTGTGAGAACGCTGGCTTCTAAGCACCACGGATGTCAGAGACAGTCTCCAGGTGTTAAGGCCCCATCCCCCAATATGTGGGTTGACTGTCTGTAAACTAGTTAAAAGGTCTATCGAGAGAGAATTGACATGGCAACCCACCCGTGCAGTCAGAACCTTTGGCTGCTGTGACTTGTGATATGAATTCTCCGGCCGTATACTTGTGAATAAACTATCAGTGTTTGACATCAAAGCTCCAACTCTCCTCGTGTCTCTCTGAGTCCTGACTCTCCATTGCTCCAGAAGTTTCCCTTACACTGTAAAATAGTGACATCACTACCTAACACTGGCGCCTCTATTGGCTAGCGCTACGCTACATTGTACATAATAGGCTAAGGGGCGGTCCATCTCTTAATGTATGTATTTATCTCTCGCATATCAACATGCCACAGTGAGGCTCAGAATACAAACATGAAACTGAAAATAAGCCTATTGTGTCTCCTTTAAGAGTGTTTCAAAAAGATGCGTAACACTATAAAAGAAAAGGACCTTTGAATTATGCTTCTTTGATCATTTGCTTCAAAACTGCTGCCAGGATGTCAAAGTCAACTTTATTGTCAATCTTTCAGTTTGTGTGTTCAGACAGAGAGATCGAAATACCGTTTCCCACAATCCCGAATATTAAAATAAAAATATATATAAAAATATGTATACAAATAGGTATATACCAATCAACAGACACATTTATACATATGCACACATTAAGACCTAAATAAAAGCACAACGATCAATGTATACAAAATAACAGTCACTTCAATATCTTTGGGAAATGTACATTAGTGCAAGATTGTAATGTAAAAACATGCTAAAAATAGAAGCATGTAGCAGCTCTGTGTGGGTTTATCACGGCAAAGCAAACAGACAGCACACGGCAAGTGGTGCTAAATGACTATATGTGCAATAACAGCATTTGACATGCTGCAGGGCTCGGGGGCTCGACCGATGGTAATGGCTTTGGAGGCGTACAGAATGTGGAGGTGCTGGTAATCCCATCAGGCATCAGGTCATTATGGAAATGTATTCGGCAGCGCCCTTGCCCATCTCTGCGACGAGGAGAGTGACCTCTAAATGCAGGCAAGCAATTAAAAGCAAATGAAATCCATGGGAAAGTGTAGATTGGATTATTTTGGTCAGGCTTTTTCTGGCAGGAGGGAGCTGTATGGCACATAGTGGGAAACATATTTTTTCGCCCCAATTACATTGCTATTTTTTTTGCTACGCAGATGGGAGGGAGCCCACCATCATA
This sequence comes from Gobionotothen gibberifrons, assembly GCA_943591055.1. NCBI lineage: Eukaryota > Metazoa > Chordata > Actinopteri > Perciformes > Nototheniidae > Gobionotothen > Gobionotothen gibberifrons. Next base: position 56,087 of record CALSBZ010038877.1, on the reverse strand, counting down.
TATGGCTCTCAGGGTTTGCTCAGATTGTTGTTGTCCTGGCTCAGTGAGTTTTGGATTACGGAAACATCAAGCAAGCAGACTTCAAAGCTTGGTTACGTCATCAGAGAGTTCCCCACCAGGTGAGCTGCCTCTGAAAGCCCAGACATAGTAAACAGTCTCCTTCTCATCTGTGGGCTGTATGGCAAATATCCCCGTATACACAAATCCTTCCTCAGCTGTTGCAATTAAAATGGAAGCTAAATATTGTATTGCACAGTTTTTGCTGAAAAAAACGTCTTTGGGTGTTATCAGCCCATTGAAAGGCCATTATCAGCTACTCACACGGTGGATCACTAATATGAATAAAATATGACAAAGCTCTCTGGTGGCTTTAGTAATTATGACGGGAATATTGGAGCAATTTGAATCACGTAACATAAAGAGCAAGAACGTTTAAGTAGGTGGGATGAAAGTCCATTGGACTCCTTTGTTTACTTCTGGGTTCATGTAACACTCATATTGGCTAGCGCTCTCACACGTGATAGGCTAAGGGCGGGAAATCTCTAAGCGGTTGACCAATCAGAACAGAGCCGGCCAACTAACCAATCAGAGCAGACTGGGCTCTGGTTTCAGACAGAGGGTGAAAAGAGGTGCTGCAGCACAGGCAGTATGAGAAAAATAAAGAACTTTTTGAACATTAAAGCATGGAGACATGTCCCAGTAGAGACACTACATACTGATATACACCTGAACATCAGCAGGAGAGGACTCTTTAAAGTAGAGACACTACATACTGATATACACCTGAACATCAGCAGGAGAGGACTCTTTAAAGTAGAGACACCACATACTGATATACACCTGAACATCAGCAGGAGAGGACTCTTTAAAGTAGAGACACTACACACTGATATACACCTGAAAATGAAAAAAGATATATCCTTTTTAAACTGTGAAACCAAATCTAATGTCTAGTATGAAACACAAACCCAACAGGTTTACTTTCTCAAGTGATGGTGCGTCTCATTTGTTCACTTATTCGTACCCAAACGATGATATTGATCTCAGATTTTATGTTTACTTTTGCGGGTAGGTGTGTGAGGTTTGCCTCTTCTGCAGTGTTGGGTGTAACGTGTTACAGTAATGTATTACTTTTTGCTGTAACTAAGTAATGTAACGCATTACTAATGAAATGTGGGTAATATACTACCCGTTACAATTCTCAGTAACGCAGTTACAACTAATTTTAACGCGAAATGAAATAGTGTTTTTTAAGAATTTACCAACATCGCGAGACATTCACCAGAGAAAAATTGTGCGGGTAGATTAGTAAGCCTGGTGTTTACCCTTCAGGCTCATCAAGATGAGGGTCGTGGCTGAACCTGTCTCTGCGGTCCTGCCTGGGTCTCGTCATGCTGCTTCCCTGATGGCTCCCACAGGATTGTAGCTGACATCTTCGTGGATTCATCTTCTTATTACAGACATTGCATTTCCAAACATTCGGTCTACCTACCTATGCTGTAAAATGTATTATCTCTTCGATTTACACACGGCATCTATTGCACGTCTGTCCGTCCTGGGAGAGGGATCCCTCCTCTGTTGCTCAGAGGGACAGAGGGTGTCGTTTTTCTCATATTGATACTCTGAACAATCTGTGCTGTTGTATTAGCTGTAAAGTGTCTCTACTGTAGGCTATTTTTATTATATGTACAGCACTTTGGCTCGACCAAAAATCGTTTATAAATGTGCTATATAAATAAACATATTACTTAAAAAGGACAGTAATAATATGTACTGTATTACATTTTGGAAGTAACTTGCCCAACACTGCTCTTCTGTCCCTTCTGCAACATCAGAATAGTATTGATACGACCTGAAAGCAGCCATTAAATGGGATGATAACATTTATTAAGGTGGAAACCAAAAGGAATCTCTTCAACCCTGTATTAGCAGCTTCTGTGACTTTGACCTAACCACAGGGGTCAACACTTACAAGCCCCCTCCTGTTCTCCATCTGCAGCCTTTGGCGATGATATTCACTTACATATTTTTAAGAATTAATATTGAATATGTATGTTTTCAGGGCATTTATTGAAAGCCGTATTGTACTTCAAAGCATGCATATATAGTATATTCTTTACTTGGACAATCCTATTTGCATAGATGTGTGTGTGTATTTATATTGATTTGGATTCCTATATAATGGCAGGATGGTAGTTTTGAATAGGCAGGAAGGTTGAGCATGCTAATTTATCATTTGAATAAGTAGGAAAATGTGTATTTGTATTTTTTACCATGAAATGATGCAGCCGTTCAGACCCACACACAGCACAAATCTTTATGCTGTGCACCGCAAATGTCAAAAGAGATTTATTCTGGATGCTGACCATCTTATTAAATGAGCACTGGCATTTCTGTGTAACTGTCATTTGAATAATGCATGTTTAGAATGTCAATCCTGCTGGGTAAGAAGGAGATTATAATAAAGTAGTGATTGCATGATGCAACATTTGCAAGTCTAAAAGAAAAAACATGAATTAGAAATGATCTCTTAAGTTTGCACACTCAGAAAAGCTTTGGTTGGGTGGTGCATCTGACCAGCTCTAACCAACCTGATTCACACTAGTGTCGTTCCAGTTACAAATCATTTTACGTTACCTTTCGAGCTGCAGCTCACCTTTGAGTCAGTCAGGAGTAGAGTGACTATTCCCGTAGAGATCCCCAAAGAGCTTTCCTCAGAGACAGTAGCAAAACAAGACTGCAGAATATAGACTAAGAAAAGCATCCTAGCCAGCATAAGAATATTTAAAATGTATGCTGATATTTGTCATATGTTGACCAACAAGTCCTCCAACTAATACAACCAAATAGGTCGATTATTTTTCCGACCCATTAATACGACCCACAGCAGCATTTTCAATCAACGGGTGCGTCAGCATCTTCGTAATATCTATCAAACTATAGATTCTACACATCGACCGGACGTGGATTCTAAATGTACAATATACACTTCTCGCTAGAAATCTAATCAAAAAGCATTTTAATGGCCAAACTATTGCACAATTTAGGATTTTCCAGAGAGGGTTATTATTAGTGAATAAACGAATAAACGGGAGCATGTTGTTTCTTACACGACCACTAGAGGTGCTACACTTTAAAACGTGGCTATGGGTCGTAATGTCGTAATCTAAGCTGCTTAAACAATCGACCTATTTGGTCGTTTTCTGTAGGAGGACAGGCTCATGTTGACATGTAGGCAACATCCCAAACATTTATTCACTCATGGTCCTGAGCTAACATGCTAAATTGTAGCATTGAGTAGCAAGCAGTATGATGACATATGATTAAATACTTGATTCTGATTGGTCAATTTGGACAATCCAGAGGTTGTTATTTCTTGCTAACAGACTGTTGCTAAGGAGAACAGACCGTTTCTAGAAGAAATACCATCATTTTGAATCAATATTGTTAGTCAAGTTGTTGTTTCATATAATAGGTAGCTGTGTAATATAAGTGACTGTTATTTTGTATATATTCATTGCTGTGTAATTTGTGTGCATATCTACAAATGTGTCTGTTGATTGTGTATATGTACATATTTTAATATATATTTGTATGTTTTATTCCTGCGGATTTTGAGAAACGGTATTTCGATCTTTCTGTCTGTACACACAAACTGAAAGGACAGGATAATGTGCAGCACATCACAAAAATAAAGCCATGAAAACTGAGCCCAAATAGTAAAGGGTTGAATCTTTGACAGTGGGGCCTCAGGCTTCTCTACTGCTAGTGTTTTACGGCCCGTCCACACTACAGCTTCAAAAAAAGCTTGGAGCTGGGCGTGTCTGAAGCTTGGGGATGTTTTGCGAGCACCGCGACCAACAACCAATCACATGAATCTCCCGCCCCCGACATACAAAGCAATAGCAATGTTAAAACGAAGTAAACTGGATATAAAATCCCCAAACAGGCGAAAGCCTACCAGTTTCACCCACTGTCTCTGCCACCTCCCCCCATGCCTGGTTCCTCCGGTTGTATCCCGGTAAGTTAATAGGGACTGGTCATACAAAACCGGGTGATTTTCTACGGCGATAATTAGTTTCTCCTCCGTCTTTTTTTGAAATATAGAAATGAACGGCGGGATATCTCTCCCAGCTTAGACGCGGTTTGATTGGCTAGGGCTTGAGCTGTCAGATTTTCAGAAACGGGATTTGATTGGCTGGCGCTGGCTTCCCCGGCATCAGAAGTTGAACAATTTTCAACTTTTGAAGCCGGAGACGCTGGAGAAGTTCAGCCAAGCTACCCACAATTCAGTTCGGCGAAAAGCGAGGCAACATGACGTCACCCCATTCAAAGTGAATGGGCAGACGCGTTGGAAGCTTTTTTTGAAGCTGTAGTGTGGACGGGCCGTTAGGGGGAAGAAGTTTCCTGCTGAGATACAACACTGGACGTTCCTCTCCTGGTTCTCCCTGAGCCAGCACTGCACCGATGCCCACCCCAGAGGCATCCACCTGAACCAGGAAGCGTCTTTCGAAGCATTGTTATGTATGACTTCAAATAAAGATGTCTTGAACAAATAATGACTTGGATTTTATTTTATCAATGTCCAGCTAAGTTATTAATATGTTGTTGAAAAGTGCTCTATAAATAAACCTTGCCATGCCTTACATCTCCAGACCAACGGTAGGAGTTTGCAGTGACAATAATCAGTTGTATAAGAGAATTGAGCGTTTCTATTTGGGTTGAGACATGCAAGAAAAATAGTAAAATCTCACGTCAAAGATTCACAAACACAGACTGAACTTGTAAAGTCGGAGGAGGAGAGTTTAAGCGTATGCATCAGGGCTATAATTATGTTCCTACAGCCCATCAGTGCCCTGGGAAGTCGATTTGAGAAGCTGATGAAGGGCGGTCCCTCCCCACTCACTTGTTCGCTGCATACATTTGAATATGAAACCATTGGGCCTCTGAATGTGTTTTCAGCTTTGATATTCATTACAATCACTGCGGCAGGACACCATGGACCCATAATCAGTCTAGAAATAGATAGAATGTTTGCCTTTTTTTTTATACAGGTGAAAATCTCATTGAGACACAGGGGGTGTTTCTCAATCGCGAGGATGCTGGCTTGGTAGTCGCGTACTTCCAAGTCACTTCCTTCAGAAACGAAGCAAGTAAGCTTCCAAGCCATGGCTTCGGAAAACGAAGAAGAATGGAACAGGCTAACAAGTGTGCCACTCTCTCTAACGGTTTCAACATAAACTGTACCGAAAATAAATACCTCTCGATGTCTATCTAATTATGAACTTGCTTTACTTTCACGGAACACGTTTTTGGTGATAACAAATGTAACAAAGTCACATATTTACCAACACATGTTCTACGCCACTACATGCTTACATTTAAATGTGTGCTGCGTCGGTTCAGCCATTCTCCGCAAGGGTTTTTGAAATTGGTCCGTGCGCAAAGCATTGTGGGGATTTTAAGGAGGCGAAGTCTACCCATGTGCAGCATCGAAATTTCCCCCAAACCAAGGACGCGGCCTCGGTGGAATTCCAAGTATGCTGGAGATTGGAACAGTCCTGCTGCACCACTTGATGACGTAGCATCCTTGAAATATTGGCTTGGAAGCCAGAATCCTCGCGATTGAGAAACGGCCAGGGTCTCATTCTCAAGAGAGACCTGTTTTAGAATCAGCACTTTTGAAACAGGAAGTGAAATAGAGGGATAGGAAGCATGGCTAGAATGGGTGATCTGTTTGGTATTTTGACCAAAACACTTCATAGACATGTTTTTTATATTTTTGTATATATCTGAGACCTATGCTATTGCCTAGAAATGGCATGATAGGTGACCTTTAAGATATCAAGATAAACTATTTAGAAATGTTTGTTCTCTAATATGTTACCATTTCCAGCCATCAAAATTAAATTCTTTACACATTAAACAAAAGAAAAAATACACCTTTACAAACTCTCAAAAGTCACCATTATGTCAATTAATTGTATTAATACAGTATAGATCTACATTCAGGGAGTCAAAGACATTTAACATTTGATGTAATTGTTTATTTGAAAATGGTGAGAGACAACCTGAGCATCCAGGAGGAAAACCCACGCAGGGACATGGAGGAAGGAAGTGAGGTAGATGGAGGAAGGACGTGAGGTAGATGGAGGAACGAAGGGATTTAGATGCAGGTGTCAGATTGACTTTACACCCTTTATCCTCAGGGGTCAATTTGACCACAGTTGTTTAAAACTCAAGAAAATGATCATATTCCAAATTTTAACCAAAATGTATGTCTCTGGTGCTTTAAAAAACTATTTATATAATCAAGGACAGTTACATGTATTGTGTTTGGGGTCAATATGGAAATATTGCCCTTCCAGTGTCAGATACCAAAGGCTTTCTGTTGCTTCTCCTTTTGGCCACTACACAGTGTAGGGAATGGTGCCTTGCTCAGGGACACCTCTGTAGGCTTACTTTTTTTAACTTTATTTTAAATTGTTTGAGCAATACATAATATACAAAAGTTACATTGATAATACACAAAACACACAATGCATAGAGATATAAATAACATTAACAGAGAGCACGTTTATATTCCAGTGAGACTCAGTTCGGTCACAGACTCAATATACTCCATGGCTGAGTCTGTGATCTGTCCAGGGATCTTCTTCTTCTTAGTTCGGTAAGTATTTGTTTCACGATGGTGTCCCTGTTTATTATTGTCTGATTTAATATCATCTTGCATCTCGTTTTCCAGATCTGCATACACGTGATGCAAATGACAAGCCGAAAAATGTTCCCCATATTGAATTCCAAACCGATGCCTCGCAGGAGTGACCAGACCTCCTGGGCTCTGTAGCAGTCCATGAGGAGGTGCTGTAAAGTCTCGTCCTCCTCACAGTTAACCATCGGACATGTTTTAGTTTTGACATAGCAGCTCCATGAGACCACAGCTCTGACCGCAAGTCTGTGGACCGAGATTAGCCACCTCACGTCTCTCATGTTCTCCGAAGGCTGCTTACATTTGATCAATTTCAAGACTTCACTACCTTCATCAGATGTTAGGTTTTTGTATGTTATAGAACCACCGTATTTGAAGTCATTAACCATTTTAAAAATCACTCTATTCGGTAGTCCGTCTGTAGGCTTACAAGTGGGTCCCATCCAACTCCTTGTAACTGTCCCCTTGTTTTATGAAGAGCTCGAATGCTTTATATTTGGAAAGTAATGTGTCTGCTTGTGGTTGAGAGACAACAGGAGCGTCTATACTGGGCTCTCATTCTCATCAGAAAAGGAAGCCTTATAATCAGTGTCCTCCTCAACATTATCCTCTGTCTCAAACACATTCTCTTCTATGTCACTTTCACCGTCAAAGAGCTGTGGCAAAACTTCAACAACAGAAAACCTTTTCTTTGAGGTCATCTTCGATTGAGAGGAAAAAACTAATATAGCACCAAGAGAAATGGTTTAGATCAGGGGTGGGGAACCGTATACGGTCCGCGAGACCATTCGATACGGCCCTCGAGATAATTTATAAACACATGCAAAAAAAACTCGACCGCAAAATAATTAAGCAATCGAGTGCCTGTTTTTCCTGGCCAAGGTCAGGATCCATGAACACAACACGAGCCTAACGTGTCTTCACATGGTATATGTCTCGTCTCATACCTCATTCACACCAACACAACTCCGGTTCAAGCTCCATGCTAGAGCTTTTCAGGTTCAGAACCGGTTCTTCGGTTTAGCGCCGGCTCTTTTCACACCGCCCAGAGTCCGACTGGTGCTGCGTCATTGCGTCATCGTTTGCGTGCCTGCTTCATAAAGCCAAACCGCGCGGAAACCCCTCACAGCTCACACGACAACAACAACAATGGCCGATTGTGCTCCAGCTTCCTCTGTATCTCTTCAGAAGACCAGATTCCCAGTAGGTAGCTGGTCTCTTCAGTGGACCACTGCTGCTTGTTACGTTTCTCCATCGTTGTGTACAAACTGGATAAAACACGGGATTTTTGTTGTTGTTCAGGAGTTTGTTTTAAGTCAACAAACTGGACTATATATTTTTTTAAAACACATTTCCTTATGATTTTGTTCTGGCTTAAACACTTTAAGGATATACTGAGAAATGTAAAAACCAGCTAATTTTAATAATTCGGTGATTTCTGTTTCACACCTCTCGACAGAATTGAGAGTTAGAAGCCAGTAAATCAATCCACCTGGGAGTGAGCCTCAAGACAATACCTGCAGTCACAACGCTCAATTAATTGGATAAGGACAAAGGTACAAGGAAGATTCAATACTTTTCATGTAGCCTGGAGTATAAACAAAGCTAATGATAGCAGACTTTCACTTTCAAGTCACAAGGGTGAATGATAACATGCCTTCACCTCCATATAAAGCCATTTAACGACCAATACTCCAAGGGATTCTGCTGTTATTGGTGGTCTGATGGATGAGTGCATAAGAGCAATTTAGAAACATTTCCTAATAATTACAGCTCTAGTGTCTGTCGAGTGTAAGAGTAGTCTTTTCTTTCTTGGCTTATCTAATCATTGAACATGAGAAATGCCACGTGAAAACAACTACGATATTTTCATACATTCAATTATGGGTCAAAATGAACCTGATTGTACTAAAGGCAAATTGGAAAACATCAAATATTTTACTAGTTTCCACTATGTTCACGTTTTCTTTCCTATGATAACAGTATTTAAGAAACACGCAGTATGAAAGCAGATGATACAGTATGTACAGATACATATGGAAACCTTAAAAAGAACACCATTATGCAATGGTTGTTTAGTAAATATTGGAGTATCTTGTGTACAGTACAATTGTTGAAGACATTTTCTTTTTTTTTACCCTTTTGAAATTCCATTGAATTCCTTGAATATCACATATGAGCCGACCTACTTGTTCGAGCTGTATATTGACCTACATTTTGCCTGCATTAAGTATTGATTGCGTAAAGTATTTAAACTAGGGCTGTGCGATTATGGCAAAAATCATAATTACGATTATTTTGGTCAATAATTGATATCACGATTATTAAATACGATTATTCATTGACTTTGAAAACATCCATTTATTGAACTTTAAAACAAATACAAATAATAATTTGAACTGTATCTTTTTAACTGTTGATTACCCTGAACGTGTAATTCAACTGAAAAACCAATACAAAATAAATGATACATTTAAATAAATAATATCAAAATAAGAAATACCAATAAACAAGATCAACACATTTTGGAGCGCACTTCAACAAGCTACTAAACATACTGTATATAAATATGATAAATAAAAATAAATTAGATCAAATATGTTGCAGTGCACTGTCACAACCTAGCAAAGCAAAATAATAGTTTTTCGTAATTGTGGCAGGCCAAAATCGTAATTGCGATTAAAATACGATTAATTGCACAGCCCTAATTTAAACCCATATTGACATGTTGAATGGCTGAGCTGTTACACTATATGTGTATGGAAAAGGTAGCTCTTTTTCACATCTATTCCCTACAAATTGGGCCTGATACGTTGAACCTGGGGCATCTGGTCTAGAATGTATAATACAGCTCTCTGGCTTTAAGACCTTGCCTTTATAAATGATGAGTTTGCAGGTAATGCTGAACCTGGGGCTTGAGATGCTAAAATAGACGTTGTCCAATGTATCCGAGTGATGGAAGCTAATAAGCCTGCCAGTGTTCTTACAAATAAAAATGTCCAGGTGCCTCTATAAATCGGGGCTAAAAGATGTCAAAAGTTTAAACATTGAAGCCTCTGGTTCCTCTCTTTTTCATTCTCGTCACTCCTCAGCTTTTGCCCTCAGTAGGATTTTCTTCCTCCAGTCCTTGTGAGGATTGTTGACAGGCACTATGTCATGAGAGTGGGGCTTGACTAGCCTTCCAGAACAACTAAGGGTGTTATTTCTGCCATTTGAAAACCCACGAGTCCGTGCAGTACTTTGTGAAAGTTTGTGGCAGGCTGCTCAATCAGATCCCTGGCTTCTTAGCGGGAAACCCATGAGAGCTAATTCTGATTTATCTGTTTTCACACATCATTACATTTGTATACTTCTACAGTTTGCTCTGAGAGTGAATCACTCGTTTGGCTTTCCTCTCCATTGTATTCTGATGGGAAGACGAAGAAGAGGCAGAAATAGTCCGTCTTTTTCCTTGAGGCTGTGCCAATTAGGAAAGCAGGAAACTATGGAGGCACAATGAAAAGTTCTGAGACGTCTTGGGGGTGTGTGAAGACCACCTACCTCAGCATTTTACCCACCCAGCTGTCTCCTGAAGGCAAGAGCTCATATTATGCAGCTTGAAATGCAGGTTGACAGCAACATGTCTGGCGCAATTACACTGGTTGTGGTGAATTTATGCTGGAGTATAAAAGTCCTATTTTAGAACATGAAATTGAAGCTGTCAAATGAGGACCAGAAATGACATCAGCCTTACATACGAATTTATATCCAACCTTTCATTATAGACTTTATTGCAAAAAGTCACAGTATATGAGTGAAATGAAAGACATTTACCAACCCTATTCACTATTTCTTGGAGCAACCATGACTTAAAAAAGGTACGATACATTAACGTAAAAAGTTTGCAGAACGAACATTCATTTCAGCGCCTCAGTGTACGTTGCCTGAACGTCAATGCATGCACCTCCAAGTATAATTAAGACCTGGATTAGGTTGGGGAACATAAAATCCTATGGGGCCATAACCTGAGCCTGAGTCTCGTTCGCTCTCTCTGTTGGAGGATCTGTTTTGGAGAGCAGCTAGCTTTTGTTTCCCTTCACCTTAGTTTGGCATTCAACACCTTGCACCACACCATGTTCCCACACCCACACCTACACTACTGATCTTACTGATTAACACATCCCATCGTGGTAGCTCTTTTATTTAGTTGAATGGTTTATAATAAATATCTTACTTCTGTTCCACGTTTTTGTCATGGCCAAGAGCCTGGCCATGACAAAAGCTTGTGGTCATGGCCATTAGTAAATCAAATATGAATTACTGCTCTACGCCTGGATTCACTCACACACCGGGCCGCCCCTCCCTACACACAGATCACGCAGACTGCGGAGGGAGCCTCATCCAATGCGCAAATGCGTGCTCCACTACCCCACCCCCGTCGACACTCGTGACACAGAGGGCCTCATCACATAACTTTGCGTGGGGCCACAAGTTGGCCAGGGGCAGCTCTCCTCACACATAACCTTTAACAACCTCAATCTTGTCTTGACACTTCGTTCTTCATTGGCGTCAAACGTTAGTATTGGACATAAATCCTGTCCTGAAGAATCATCCAACATGTACACAATGCCTGAGGACTGGGTGAAAGAGCTGTGCAAAGTCAATCGGATTTCACTTGAAGTATTTAAATGAATGTTGGCAAACCAAAACAAATTGTAAATAATATTTTCTTCATATCAGAGCAGAGGTATTGAGGGGCAACTAAATGCTGGATATACAAATTCATTCAAAATTGCTGCTATTAAAACCTTTGACCAACTGTATGTTACTGACAGCAGTCCATCTTCAGTGTCAGAGATATCTTCTTTTCACATGGTTTCAGCTGTTTAGTTTTTGGTAACTGCTCCAAAACAGCTCCAAGGTACAAACCTCAGGAATATCACGATGTCCAAGGATGAATTTTCCTTTTTGCTTAAGAAGGTTCTTAAAGGACTCAATTGACCCGGAAGTATCTAAAATGAAACTGTTAACTGCTGTTCAAGTTATCGAAGATCGGAAAGGAGCTTATAACGAAAGCTGTCTTATCATGGAAATGTATCATAAGTCAATATAGGTTTATCTTGGGTGGATTTTCTAACCGTTTAAATTCACGCCTAGCTTCTAAATGTTCTCATACGAAGGGTGTCACCTTGACCATTGTCAGGTAATTAGGTTTGTATTTACCATGTATGCAAGTTTCGCCTGTCTGGCCAACATTTCAATGGCCTGAAATGTAAAATCCCTAGCTGCGACCTTCCCCTCATCTTTTGTCTTTTTCCTGTATAAAGTGCTTGTTTTTCAGTTTTAACAGAGTCAGATCTTTGTACTACAAATCTACAACTTTGGTTTAAAATGATGTGTTCATTTCTTACCACAAGGTGATAAAGTGTGGAATTTCCACCACAGTCTTTTCCTAATTCCTGATGGATTTTCCTTCACATCTTTCCTTAACCCCATGATGTTTTTCACTGAGGTAGAGGAAAGTGGTTAGGAAAAGATTGACAGTTAGACCTAATCACCAGCAACCCATGATCTATCTCTGGAGTTAAAATGTTGCACCAGCTACGTCATCCTATGCAATTAACTGGGGGTCATCATCCATGGCCAGCAGTGTCAGTCAATAGTGCAGGTCTGCCTCAAATAAATTAGTCCTCCAGGTGCCTCTTTGCACACCACATCAAGCTTCACACAACTAATTGGATAGTTGAAAGGCAATGAAATGATGAAGCAAAGTTGAATGTTGTCTTTCAGAAAGTGAATAATTGGAAATGCAAAACAGAAACCCCCAGGAGAGAGAAAGATTTCCACCTGAGTGCCTTCCTGTAACATTTATTAACCTTTATCACGTCAACAGATGATGAACATGAACTTCTCCAACAACCTTTCAGGGTTATCTGTTAACTATGCAGGAGGAAGTCAGGGGCGACAGAGTTCACGGAAATATCTTTGAGAGCTGCGGTGAGAAGGTTACTGTCAGAGAGTGTGAAAGTTCCAGCTGGATAATGGCACGTCAGGTTTTCCCTTGAACATCGTCCCGGCTTTTTTTGGTTCCCAGCTGGAATTAATGAGCCTCTGCGCAGATAAAAGGCGGGAAAGATTGATATGCCGCTGTCCTTCATGTATCACTGCCTCCCAAGCCTGAATGATAATCCTGCCTATCAAAGCTGAGCTGGACAACAGAGCGGCTGCACACAAGTTTTAAATGAGAGCTCTCCCTCTCTTGCTGAGTCTTTGATGTCTCAACAACTTCCCAGCCAGACATACTTCAGTGAATTGAGGCTCTGCATCTGTACTTTTACCAGGGCATGACTGTATTTAGGTCCGACATGATGTTTCAAATGATATTTAGTTTGATGTGCTGCTTTTATACATTCCCTCTGCAGTACTTTGCATCAGAGTCAAGAGCCGCTTTCACACCAAGTACTTTACCGTACTTAGTTCCCAGCACTTACTTCCCCTATGGAACTAAAGAGCCGATCGCGTTCACACCAGAATAAGTCCCTGGGGGAGGATTAGGCAAATGAAGCCGCTGACGTCACTTCTTCTTCTTCTGCTTTGGGTTTACTGGCAGGCCGCAAACAACTTCACGGCGTATACTGCCACCCGGAGTCCCCGGCCGGAAGTCCCTGGAGTTGGGGACTGGCTTCAGTAGAAGCTGCTGGGCAGTCCCCACTCGGAAGGCTTCGAAGTAAATCGCCAGAATGCCGACACCTCCTCATCACTCCACCACTCCCAAGTTTTGGGTTGCCATAAGTTAGTCTCTCTGCGTTGGTATGCGGGGCTAATGCTAAGGCTAATAATGCTAATGCCAGCAAATACAATGGTGGCTTCACAAAACCTTTCCGAGTTTTACGGGGCGTGGTTTGCAATTCGCCCAGCCAATCAGAAATTGGAACTTTTTTCTCCACAGGAAAGTACCTGCTCTCTAGCAGGGACTGAAAAGGGGGGGAAGGTTCTCATGAACTAAGTTCTCTTTTTGGTGTGAACGCAAAATCCCAGGAACTATCGGAACTAAAAGGGAAAAGTACGGGGAAAAGTAGTGGTTGGTTGGATGGATGGTTAGATGAATAGATAGATGGATGGATAGAGGCAGGTCCCCGTTTATTCCTACAAGAGTTCCTCAGTGGCACATGAAGCCAAAATTGCATGAGTTGACAGCTTGAGGACAAAAATACCCAAATCTGGGACCATAGACGCTCTAACACAAGTGTTGATCATGTTTCACAGAAATGTATCAAAATCTGCAAAGTAACTCAAGGTATTAAATAAATGCAGTAGAGTAAAATTACACAATTTACCTTTGAATTAGTGGGTTCAAGTACAAAGTAAAATGTTAGTACAGTACTTGAGTACATTTTCTTAGTTACTTTACACTTCTTCGTCTACTTGTAGGATTCCTGCTTGTTGGATGGCTGAATGCACTTATTTTACTTTGGATAAAAGTGGCATCATGTAATGTAATGATTTTGAATATCAGTTTTTAGACATAAAGCCTGACTTTATCCCTTCTTTACCATCGAGTTGGCAGTGGCTCACTTTTCCAAAAAGTAGACAAAATGTTATACAGGCCCTCTGGACCCTTTCACAAAGAGACAACATACATTTTAGGAGCCTTGATACAGAACATGCATTTCCAATTTTCCTCTCTCTCATATCTCCCCTCCCTGTTTTGAGTGAGCGTGCTCCGTAGGGAATCCATTCAATTATGCATGGGGACAAATGAATACTCTGAGCTAAAGGTGGTCCTTATCATTAATTTCCCTCGATTTCATTATCCTGTTATGATTCAAATGAATAATTGAGAATGAAACATCGTCACTGTCACCCAAGATGTCTCTGAGCACAATGTCAGTTCTTAATTTTTAGGCTTTATGGGATGTCATGGGTGAAGCAAGCTGGAAAGAAAGAGGGTTCTAAAGGGATAGATCCACAGCTCGGCTTTTATCCGTCTCATTATTAATTCTTTCAAATCTTGTTTTTTTAATTGCCGCTGCTGTTGCCAGTGAAGTGGGGACGCTGATTAGATGAACTATTGATTAAAAGATTCCTCACTGATGTTTTCAAGGCTTTCTCTTTGCATGTTTGCCTAGTGAGGGGGTTTCCAGCCTCAGAAAAGACACGCTTCCATTCTGTGCTTTTATGATCGATTATTTCATGTCTGTTTTATTTCAAATATCCATCCACTGTTGATCTACAATTTGGATTGTTGAGAATACATTGTGAAACTATAGAGGAATGTGTTCAATCAGTAATGGGAAGCACAGGTAAAAGGTCTTCTGGTCTTCTTTGGTCAAATAAACGGTCCCACATTACCCCAATACTGACGTCTCTTCACTGGTTCCCTGTAGCTTAGGATACAGTTCACAATCCTCACTCTCACCTACAGAGCATTGCACGGTCAGACTCCTGCATATGTGGCTGACCTAATTCATCCATATACATCAACCCGCCCTACTCAGGTCACATGCACAATTTACTGTCTGTCCCACGTACCCACCTTAAGACCCGTGGTGATCGAGCGTTCGAAGCCGTTGCTCCGAACGCTCTGCCCGCTCATCTACGGTCTGCTAACTCTGTTGACTCCTTTAAAGCTAATTTAAAGACATTCCTGTATGGGCAGGCGTTTGGGTAACTGGTGTGCTTGATTTTATTCTATTTTATACTATGTTTTCAATGTGTTTTAATTATGTTTTGGTGCTTTTATGATTTCTTAACATGTGGCTTGTGTGTTCATTTATCATTGTACGATTCCTATGATGATGTTTTATTGTTTTGTCAAGCACTTTGTGACGTTGTCTGTGAAAAGCGCTTTATAAATAAACTTTAATTACTTCTGTGAGTAGTAAGTAGGTTATTACCGCCCATATTTCAGTTAATTGTTGCATCATAGTAATTATGACAACAAAAACAGGTGATAATAATTATATCCATAATCGCTAGGAGATCGCTTTTGTGTCCCGTCAGGAACCAAAAGTAAAATCTATTTACTAAACTATTTTTGTTGCCGTTGCTTCCTTTCACAGCATGTTTAAAACTGTAACCTTTTGCAACGTTAAATAGTCATTTGTGTTGTTTTGTGAGGAATTAGCAAATAACCTATCCTTTCTTTAGGTATGAGGACTTGTCAATGAATTGCTTCGCATACAATTTTTATTCCAAATAATAGTTCATCCTTGCCTGTTCAATGAAATATATAAAACATTCCATTTTGTTTAATTTGAAAAACTGCATATACTCTGAATGATTTAAATAATACCCTATGTTTACATATGTTAGAAATACTATAATAATACTATTATCATTTATTCTACCTTCAATTATGCATATTTATATTGTGTATGGATACTTTATGGATATATATATATATATTTGACTTTATTTCTCCTCTGTCAATATGTATGCATTTCTTAGTTACATTTATTATATATTTTACGCAATTATCTATATTCAAGCAATCGCTTTGCTTACATGCTGATGTGACAAATATTTCTATTTAATAATCTGATTCGTCCCACGAAAACTGGCTATTTTGCTAAAAAGCTCTTACGGCCCGTCCACACAGCCGCGTTAAAAAAATCTTCCATCGCTTCTGCCCATTGACTTTGAATGGGGTGACGTCACTTTGCCTCACATTTCGCCGAACTGCATTCTGGGGAAGCAAAGCGGAGATTTCCAGGATTTTCAGGATTCAAAACTTGAGCAATGTTCAACTTGTGAAGCTTCTGAAGCTTTCGGTGGAAGCGTCAGCCAATCAAATCATATGCCAGTACAAGCTCTAGCCGATCAAACCGCTGCTTGTGTGTCAGGGGCGGGAGATTAATGTGATTGGTTGTTGGTCGAGCTTCAGACACGCCCGCCGGCAAGCTTTTTCCAAAGCCGCTGTGTGGACGGGCCGTTACTATCTAACTATTTAACTCCTTTAATTGGTAAACAACAAACTCTAGTATCCATTTATTTGAAAGACATTTTAATTATTTTGATACATTTTAATGAGGGAACTTTGCCACAGTTTCTTGGCACTTTAAGACAAACGTGCTACACTTTATAACTACATATTGATCCATCCCATGTGATTCAATGATACTCAGAGGTACCACAGGCTCTATAATTGCAGCCGATGAGCAGCGGTGGGCGTCGGTCATCGAGGAGTCGCTGCACCAATCCATCATTTTGTGTTTCCAAACCTCTCCCACACCCCTGCATATCGACACCCCGGGTGATACATGGTCACAGGGTACTCAGGATGTTTGATTTCAGAACAAAGCGTATGGATTTTTTCTTCGGAGACAGCAGCACACATGCCCTTTAAACCACTCCAGTGGTCTGGTGAATAATGTATTCTCCATCTTTCCTACAGGGAGCTCCAGTTAAAGTAGGCCAACATGTCTGACAGCCGCGGTGGAAGCCCTCCTCCTGCCTGCCCGTGGTAATTCTGTGCATTAGGACTTCATAGCATTAGAAATGAACTAGCTCTCCTTTTGGCTCTGCAGCGGTGTCTTTGATACCAGGTCTGCTCAGTGTTTTGATCTCAGAACAGAGGAGCCTGTAAAAAGCAGTCACATGTTGGCAGAGTAGTTCATTCAGATGGTGGATCAGGGGAAAAATATTATCCCCGATGTGAAGACCCAGAAAAAACCATCTCTGATCACAAGCTGGAGGGAAGTCTGATGTTCCCGACGAGAGGACACTCCCCCCAGTCTGTCGGCTCCTTACGGCGAAAAACTGAGAAATATCATTACAGTCGTCTTTAGTAAATCCAATATTTCTTACACTGCAATATAACTGAGGGTCCACAGTGTGGCCTTCCTCTTCTGTCTGTCTTCCTGGCTGGGCGTAGCTGACCTACATTTGGATTTCCGTCTCCACACCGCTCCAGCTGTTGTTCATCTCACTGATTGCCTCTACTCACCTGCACCTGCTTAAAACCCTGGTTCTCATCCTCAGTCTTCGCCAGTTCTTCGTTTATTCTTCAGTGGTAAACTAACGTCCCGGCCTACTTAGCATGTTTGCCTAGTAACTTATTGATGCTCCTAGTGAGAGGATTTACCTTCAGAACCCTGCTTTTTTCCTGTTCCAGATCCACACACCTGCCGCTCCGCCCGCCACATCCAGACTGCGCCGTGGCCTAAAATAAAGCACATTTTTGACACTTCACCACTGTTTCAGTCTTAGTGCTTCATAGCGGGTTCTCATCTCCAGTCATTCCACGTGAAGCCTAACAATAACTTTTATTATGGTATTTTTGTACCTATTTTTTTGTGTGTCTTGGCTTCTAAATACTTGTTTTTAAGTACTTTCAAATGTAATGTGTTTCTTTTGCATGTTAAGCCATTTTTAGTGTTGTGTCATCATGACATGTTACTTGTTAGACGCTTTTATCCAAAGCGTCTTACATACTCAATATTGTGGGCAATCCCCACAGGAGCAATTTGGGGTGAAGTGTCTCAGGGACACAACGACATGCTGACTGCAGTGGGGTTCGAACTTGCTACCCCCTGATTCGAAGGCCAGCTCTCTATCCACTTAGCCACAGCCGCACATCAAAATGTGCAATATAAAAATTGTTCACGCTATATTGTTTAAACTTTTTTACAATCCACACATTTCCAGAAGACACAAAAACTATAGATGATATTATTTTCAGGAGTAGAATACGTTTATTTGGCCTTTTCTTGGGATTTGTCGGTGTTCTTTTTTCATTATGTCCGCCTTTGCTGCAGATTGTAAATATTCAAAAAGTATTCCATTATGTTTTCTGATGGAGAAAACACATTTTTGTTGTTCACAGCTGACGTTAAATTTACCGGATTTCATTCTGTGGATTAATATGACTGCACTCCCTTGATCCTCCTTAGCAACAGTCTGTTCTCCTTAGCAACGGTCTGTTAGCGAAAAGTAACAGACCCATTGAAAGTCCAAATTGACCAATGAGAGTCAAGTATTCAGCTGAGCCATGTAATAATAATTCTAAAAAGAATAGTTGAACACCATCTTAAAACATGTAATCATAAGTATTTGTCTAATTAAACTTTAAACTACATTAATGTATTTTGTAACTCTACAAAAACATTTCCCTTCAGTGCTGAGATATAATGCATAGTCTACTTTCGTCACACTATGTGGGTTTTATTTAATAAGAGCTATATGCGGATTATCCTAATGGCGTTAAAAGCCTTCAACACCCACTAATGCCATTATGGTTGCTATGCACCAGTGATTCAAGCAAGAATTATGCAGCATGGTGTGTTTAACATTTCCAAAGCAACTAATGAACATATGATCTTTCCCTCAGAAAGTACATCTGCTGAATTCATCTCGTACATCACTAAGAGTATGATTTATGGTTCTACTGTCAACTCACAGTATTCATCAAATCAATCAAACCCTAACCCCACAGTTGTTAATTGAACTAGGAGATGACGTCTTACATCAGAAACATGATTAGATCATTTTGAATAGACAGCAAATTATCCAACTTCTATTTATTTCAATGCATAGCCTTTAATTTAAACTTGATATGATATGTGACACTTATGTATAATCATCTTAAACATAATGAACATTTAACAAAGGGCTCAGTTACAGATAGAAATGATTAGTGACTAATTAAAGAATGACATTTATCAAAGTGCATTCATTGTGAACATGCCAGACACATATTCATCTCATTAAGAGACATTGAAACAGTGAATTAAAACTAATACAAATTACACACACAGTGAGACAGAACCATTTGTGTGCTTTATGTTTGTGACTTGTTTGTTGTTGTTTAGTTTTATACCATGTCCTGAATTGATAGCCTCTATGTTGCTTGTTTCTAATGATTTTATTAAGTGTAAGGATTACAATTTATTTAAGTTTACAACATTTGTCTGGGAACTAAAGATGAAAAATATCCCTGGATAATCCTGGCGCAGTTGCAGGACTGACTATTAATGTGTACCGTACCTGGTAAATAAACAAATAAATAGCTTTGTTGATGGATACATTAATAAATAAGTACAATCATTTAAAAAATAAAATAAAATAAATGAATACATTAAAGGTGGGGTAGGTACGTTTGAGAAACCGGCTCGAGATACACTTCTTGTTGTATTCCATGGAATGCTCTTAACATCCCGATAGCAATGAATATCTTAAGTGCTTTGACAATAAATACATAAAAAAATCTGTGGAAGCCGTGGCGCTGTAAAAAGCACGACCAATCATCTGAGCCGGCCCGGCTAAAGTAACTGGATGGCCTACCTGCCTGTCAGCCTTCCATCTGTGCACAAACTTATCTCGTGCCCTCATTGGTCATGTGCGCGTTCGTGTGTGTTGGAGGAGGGGCTCTGTTAGGATGTGGCAGATTTTCTCCGGTTGTTTATTTTCAAATTCTAGCGCACTCAAGCTGGTTTCTCCAAAATTACATACCCCACCTTTAATTAAAAGTACAACAAAATTGAAGAAATGTGATTGCTGATTTTCGAAACTGTTTTGGTACATTGTTAAAAAGACCATCATCAACAAACAAATTATATGAATCGTTCTTTGGCATTCAAATATATATATCAGCACTACAGCAGTTTGAGTTGATGCCTTGTCGGACATTTTGTATAGTTCCATTTTTAGATTCAAACGTGCCTGTCAGCTTCCTGCTTGGATCAACATGTCAGCTTCCTCCTTCTCTTGCACGGCAATAATTCTTCAATCAGTGTGTGACAAGATATAAAAACTACTTGGCAGATGTCACACACCATCACGGAGGGGGAACCAGACATTTTGAGGGTCTTTGATGGAAAACTAATGAGATCTCCTCAGAACGTCGTCACAGTTTTGTCACAGCTGGACTCTGAGTGGTTCAGCGCCCTCGCCGCAGATTTTTCACCATAAATCTTGTTATTTTGCATTTATGAATAATTATAGCACACCACATTACTTTAGTTAGACATATGCTCTGGTTATCTGAAGGGAATTCAAGCAGTGAAGGAAAGTACATTTACTCAAGTACTGTACTAATTGTGTGGCATTTGTACTTTTAATGAGTATTTTTTAAACTCCACATTTAAGAAGTTAACATTGTACTATTTACTCCACTACATTTATTTGATAGCATTCGTTACACACATGCTTCTACTGTGACATGTCTCCATGCTTTAATGTTCAAAAAGCTCTTTATTTTTCTCATACTGCCTGTGCTGCAGCACCTCTTTTCACCCTCTGTCTGAAACCAGTCTGCTCTGATTGGTTAGCTGGCATGCTCTGTTGTGATTGGCCAACTACTTAGAGAGGTCCCGCCCCTTCGCCAATCCCGTACAATGTGTTGGAGCGCTAGCCAATAGGCGTTTCAGGCAGGGTGGGGGTGTGTGGGGGAGAAACTCCAACTGCAGGGACATTTGGGATTTGAGCCTTTGCAGACCATTTACATGCAAACAAAAACATTTAACAGACTACATGAAAGGGAAAACCCCAAAAAGCATAATAATAGCCTCTTTAAGTGCTTTTCGAGTACTTCTTCCACCAGTGAATTCAAGTGCTCTGGTATAGATAGCTCTAGACTAGAGTAAATACAGAGCGATGACTTATTCAATATGACCATTTTCCCCTCTGGCAGATTATCCTCTCCCAGGAGCAGGAGTGGACCTACAAACTGTGCAGCGTCAGGGGACAAGTGCATGTATGCCTTCTCATCAATGTTTCAGGAGCCTGTTCCCCACAGAGGGTCGTTATGCTTCAGGCATCCAACACACTCACTGAACTGAAAAGAGATCACAAGCTAAACCGTATGGTAGGATTACTTTTTCAACTATTACATTTAAAATAACATTCATTTTATTGATTTTACTTCTAACGTTTAAAGAGTCTGATACAGTAAATACATTTTAAAGAAGGACAGGTTTCCAAAACCCCTGTAGCATTTAATTACACATGATTGTGAAGCACTTGATTATAATCAAGATAATTATGGATGAACTGAATATTTATAAGGCCTAAGAATAGGCCGCCGTGAAGAGATACTTGCATTAAGCAAGTACCAAATGAGGTTTAAATGAGAAGGCCAATTAAATATCTAAGAGGATCGTCTTCATGAGAGCAAAGCGGGCTTTAAAACTTTCAGGAATGACATTTAGGAACCCGCACTGGAGTCCACATGTGGCAAGAGTATATGTTAGGTCTATATGTGGTGCAGGAATAGGTCCCAAACCCCGGAAATGAGTCTTCTGATCACTTATCTTGAATCAACGCTGTTTTTAACATGTTTTTGGTTAAATCCCTGAAATAAGGTCTCAAAAGCAGAATCAGAAATCCTTTATTATATCCGCAGCAAGGACATTTACAGCGTTACAGCAAAAGTGACATTGCAGATAAAAGGCACAAAAAAAGAGGAAGCTAACATATCAGATATAAAGACAAGCAGATGTTAGTAAAATATAAAAATAAGTACACATCCATGATTAATCTGTGGTTAACTCAAGCTGAAGAAATGTTACACGTTTGTTTCGTTACAACATAAAATGCGTCAGTAAACACCCCACTGGAGAATTTTAAAACGGTGGTTGCTAATAAGGGACTTAATGAGACGACTAAACGCCATCACGCCCAGCATTAGCCGCCTTTAGCTTAGCGGTGGTGATGTCATGAGATTGGGATGTAGTTTGTTTATAGCCTAACGTTAGGAATTTACTTCTGCAGTTTCATTATCGCTTAAAAAAATCATAAAGTGGTCTTTAAATGTGCAGATTATCAAGTATCATAGTTGTGTGTTTGCCAAAGATCTTATTTGTTTAACATATAACGAAGTCTAATGGAAGACTCCCATTGGCTTTTGTCGAGGGAGCCCTGCAATGCTAACTTCCAAGTTGGCTAACAAAAAGAAACCTCACAATCAAAGCACACACAACATCATTACTTCACTCCTGGAAATAAATGACAAAAACTTAAAGTCGTCACACCCAACATTAGCCGCCTTTA
This sequence comes from Gobionotothen gibberifrons, assembly GCA_943591055.1. Classification (NCBI taxonomy): domain Eukaryota; kingdom Metazoa; phylum Chordata; class Actinopteri; order Perciformes; family Nototheniidae; genus Gobionotothen; species Gobionotothen gibberifrons. Next base: position 33,409 of record CALSBZ010038877.1, on the reverse strand, counting down.
GCTTAGCATTGGTGACGTCAAGAGATTGGGAAGTTGTTTGTTTATAGCCTGTTACGTGCTCCCCTCCTTGTTGTATTTTCTGTCTCCAGGTGCACCTGGTCTGCCCCTGGCTCCGCCTCTGCCCAGGTGTTCCTAAGTCCACTCAGCCGGGTTATAAGGAGAGACTGGAGGAGAAGGATCCGTCGCCTATCCTAATGCCGGAAGACACTCTTCTTTTGAGCATCTCTCTGCTGCTTTTGAGCTATAGACCCCATTGCTGCTGACGTTTTGTTGTGTAGCCTGGAGGACCTGGTAGTCTAGTTTTCGTGGCTTTATCTTGTTTCCCATAGGGTTTTGTTTGATTTCTGGTTAGGGGAGGGAAGCTCTGGGTCCTACGGCCCGTGGTGTGGCTGGCTCGGGCCCCCTCCTTCTTTTAGTTTCTTTTGGCCAGTCCTCCAGACCTCGTTCGTTTGCCGGATGGCTTGTGTGAGTAAACGGCTGTACATCAAACAAATGATCGCTATCAAGTACTGGTTTTTGGTGTGCCACTACCACGGAGTAGGGGGCGGGTCGTAACATAGCCTTACGTTAGGAATTTACTTCTGCAGTTTCATTAACGCTTCAAAAATCATAGAGTGGTTTTTAGATGTGGAGATTATCAAGTAGTTGAGTGTTTGCCAAAGATCCTTATTTTACAATACAACACAATCTAATGAAGTACTCATGTTAGCTTGAAGGAGCCCTTGCAATGCTAACTAAAAACCAACCTCAGGAATGCACACACAACAGCATTTCTTCACTCACTGATATATCCTTGGAGTTACCTGCTGACCATGCAACACTTCCTGTTTGCGAAATGAGAATCCATCAAAAGCAAGTCTAGACATGAAGCAGTGATTTAATAATCTTCATGGAGAGGCTGAGCCTGGGTGTCAGGACACAACCAGAGACGAAGACCCCTCGAGGTTAATCTGAACTTTCAAAGAAATCCAATTAAAACGGCAGCACTAAAGAGACACAGTGGTGGGGCCTCTTGTGTGTAACTCTGCTCCTGTACAAGACACAATAAGGTATTTTATCACCGTGACACCTTGGGAAATTGGGCCCGGTTGCTTTTGTGGAGTGAAAGAAAGAATCTTTGCTTATCTGCTCAGTTTGTCTCTTTTAGGTCACATTGTTTTCTTTCTTTTCAGGTGGAACAAAGATAAAGATAAGACCACAGTATCCACAATTGTATTCTAACCTTGGGTGTGCTAATAAATCCCAAATGCCAATTCTCTTGTTATCGCCTCCCATTGTGAAAAGAGGAAAAAGTCAACCTTCAAATGATTTTCTTCCATGCATCATGCAGACATCTTCTGCTTATTGAACAGCATGTGTGAAGAGCTTTGTTGAAAATTGACACATTTGACAAAAATAGCTCACTAGTTGTTGAAATGGTTTCGAAGGTGTATGAATTTATTATCACCTGAGCTGTTTTTCAGATGCATATCTGAAAGGTGAAATACAAATGTGTTGATAATGGTTTCTCTATATTACCTTAACAGAATATGTCCTTTTTAAGTAAAAATACTGTACTACAAGTTAAAGTACTGGATTCAAAAGTAAAAGTACAAAATTATCAACATTGAAAGATACTTAAAGTACTTATATATTACATGACTGAACTATCATTTTTGTTGTATTAATGTGTTCATCACAGCTGGTGAATATGGAGCTATTTGTAATATATCTTTTAATATGTCCTCTCTAAAGTATATTCTCCAAGAGTGTCTTCGTAGATTACATTTCAAGCAGATTGAACTCTGCATGAGGTAAAAGAGGCAGAATTAACTCCTGGCTGGAAGTGAATGTGTGTTTAATCTCAAAAGAGAAATGTATTCGGAGCAAAATTCATTTAAAGTGGGAGAAAAAAAGAAAAGAAGAATTAGGTTGATGTCGATCAAGCAAAGCCTGGACATCCTTAGTCCTCTGAAGAAAAGGTCTGATCAGCACCTTCTGGAACAGTCTTTTAAAAATAATCCATCTATAATCTAATATTGTCTACACACAATCCATTCAGTCAAACTATTAATATAAATCTAATCTAATACAGCACCTCCTTCCACTAGTAAAGGAACAAGTGAACATTATGAAATGCAGTCAGGTGTTTGCTGTTCTGAAACAGCTGTGCATCCTTCAAGCTGACTGAAGGCGGCATGCTGTGAATGAACATGCCTACTATTTGTGATTTTTGGGTTTAATAGACCCTGATTGTAGTAAGTTGCTGGTATTGGTTGGTTGGTCAAATGTTTTTGGATTGGATTTGTACAGGACTGAAACTACTAGAAGGCATTCTTCTAAACATTTTGTTTTTGTAAAAATATTGCAAGGATTCAGTTTTTTTGGGGGGGGGGGATTGGTTGATCTTGTGTTACCCATTTTCCCGGAATCTGTCAGATTGCAAATGTATGAGTCATTTGACCATACATTGACTCAACCAGGTTGCTGGTACAAAGTCAGTATCATGTCAAGCAAGTGAGCAGTTTGATATGTTTCTAACTCGGCTGGTGTAAAACTGGAAGAAGATAAAACATCTGCATTTAAAGAAAAAGCATTATTTCCACAAAGACGGCGTCTCGTTAGTTATTAGAGTTAGAATTGGAGGATGAAACCCTCTTAAATGGTCACACATACAGTACGTAGTTATTGAACACATTACGAGCTCACTACTTGATGATTGTCAAGGCACTGCCAATGCCTAAACCAAACAAAGTAAGTGAGAGTGTAAGAATGCTTCATGTGTGAAATGGAAACTGCAAAACTTGGTGAAAATAATATTCTGACAATATTGTCCAGGGATGATTTAAAAAAAAAAAAAAAGGCTTACATGCGACACGATATATCTGTACGCTCTTTGATATTTCCTGTAGTTTTATGCAAAATTAAATAAGTCATTATCCTACCTTTACCCATATGCAAATTACATCCCCTCCTACACTCCCTCTCACCATTGTTTTTAGACAGTTTACTAAGTGGACCATGGCTCTTCTTACCTCCCCTGCCCTGCCATGCTCAGCTCACACGTTGCCTTGCAGTTCAGTCAACTTCATCCTTTCCGTTTCTATTTTTAGGTCCAAATTAAACTGTGAACATTTCCACTGTTTCACTCTGCTGAGAATATTGCATATGTTTCAGGTGCAGTGCCCTTAATTGAATGCATTCAAGCAATCTCATGCCGTTTCGGACTCGCTGGCTTAATGAGAAGCCTTTTCGACACCTCATAAAAATACTCCCACTTTTCAATGTGTTTAATGAAAGAGCTTGTTCCCACTATGCCACCGCTCCAAGTGTGTTTTTAATTAAAGAGAAGTTATTGGGGACTAATAAGGCACCGACCTGAGGGCTGATGTAAGGTTCACTGGCATGGTGGAGCTCTGTGAACAGTGACTGTCGAGACCTAACACCAATATTATCTCCATTTCATCTGCTCAATCATTTCTGGGTCAGGAAATCCACTCCAATCCCCAGAAAATCCTCCGAAATATCCGCACATCCATTTCCCCCACCTTTGTCAGTGGAGTCTCGCCAGAGCTAAACACCCGCATGGTGTCACAGATAAGGAGGACACAAAACCAAATCCTGCTGTCCCATTTTCATCCCCAATTGGAATCGTGTTCGCTAATTGTGAGTGGACCGTCCTAGTTTTTAATGAGATAGCTTTCTTTTACACACTTGAAAAAGAAGTAAAATCAGGTAACTTTAGATTTAAGTTGGAAAGAAACTCACTTTTTAATGATTAAGGTGCTTTTTATAGATGTGCTATGCATCAAAAGCTAGACTGTGGACTTTGAAAATGTTCATTACTACTGAGAAGCCTACGATTTTAAACGCCATGCAGCATTAATTTGAATATTTGAATGTTGAAATCCAGAGTAGTTAACCTTTTGAGTCACATTAGGCTTAAACTAATGGGGAAATCTGCCTTTTGTTGTACACATACATCTCTTAGAACACCATGCATTGACAGGGATTTTTCTAAAATAAATGACCTTCTCTTTATGCCACTGACTTCTGATGAAACATCATTAGTTGCCATGTGCTCCTCCTCACACCAAAGCCAGCATTTCAATTTCAAAGCTGCCCATTTGCTTAAAGCAGCTGAGGGTCCCTCTGCATACATCTTGGCCCATCTCTTGACTGTGGAACAAATGAGTGTCTTACATTTAAATTCGAGACAATTAGGCAGCCTGCTTTATGTAATTGGTTTTCTGGATGGATCAAACGGTCACAACTCAGGCCTGGATGAGAGAAACATGTGGGCGAATTAGAAGATGCAACAAGGGGACTCGGGCCGAGGTGTCCCAGATGTTTCATCAAACAGTTTGGTAATAAGATATCGCAGCTTTTCCATTGGGACGGCCTCACACTTGTATTTCCTCCTTTTCACAACAT
>CALSBZ010038877.1:0-15359 GCA_943591055.1 Gobionotothen gibberifrons | reverse complement strand
TCCCAAACCAGAAATACACCGTACGTCACTACCTCTGCTTTCATGTATTGTTTTTTCCTTAGGAGCCGCAGCCCGTTTGAATGCAGACAAGACGATGAAAAATTATATGAAATCACTTTATTCTCAGAGTGTGCGGTGATTCCACTTTTGCAGGAAAGTTACAGACTGAAATATCTGTCTAAACGGCATGCAGTGAGGCTTACAGGTGGAGCTTTGAAACACAGAGAAGACACAAAACGATCATCAACGACCTTGCCTACATCGCACACCATAAGCATGCATACATTTTGTCAACAAATAGGGAGGGTGGGAGAGAGGGAGGGAGGGAGAAGGGTGAGAAGATTTTCGCAGTACAAAAAGAATTCACCAACTCAAATGATCTTTATACAAAAATAACAACCACCAGAGGACGGAAACAGGACCGGTTACAGACAAGGAAAAGGAAAAATACTTCACAAGAGTAAGCATCTTCTCAACACGTACAAAACACAGAAAGACAGATGCAAGGAGAGAGAAACATCAGACAGTTACATTCAAGTCACATCAAAGGAGTAATTTTTTCATATATTACAGGCAGTTTTTAATTATATTAATGGCTGTATGAGCGGCACAAACAAACACTGATGTGGATTTCTGACACTGGACGACTACATATTGATCACGCATGACTTGGGCAGTTGATTTGGGATTTATAAGCCATTAAGAGCGCAATCAATTGGCATTTACAAGGTTTGTGATGGCGTAGGTGTATGAGATGCAACGTGTGAGCTAACTTCAAAGCACACCAGTTTGGAAAAGACTCTTTGGTGGCCTGAAGAAATACACACTGATCATGTTAAACGTTTTGTCACTTGGAAAGTCCTCTACTTGGGTCAACTGGGCAGTTATCTTAGCTTTCTGGAATATTCTCGGGTCAAACAAAAGATAGATCATTCATAAATAAACGGTTTGTGTAGGGTTGTGAAACCCCTGGCAATGAAATTAGAGTTCAAGGCTAATTATGCTAACAGAAGGCTAGTCATGGTTATGTCTATGCTAAAGTACCTGAGAATTTCAAAATAAATAAGATGCTGTAAATAAAAGAAATGCAACCTCTTGACTAAATCTACTACTACCAGTACTATTCTTTGGTTTGATTGGAGAACTGCTCTGATAATGGGAATTGAATGTGGTTGATGTTTGATGTCAAAACCGCTAACAACAATCGGGCACCAACTAGCTGCTAACGCACTGAACGGATGCTAGCAAAGGCAGTTTACAAGTACAATAAAATCACAAGAAGTTCAATAAATGTGCCGTATAGGAGACCTTGGATGTTTTTTTTTTATATTTTCAACACGATTACAGAGATCACAAAGCGTTAAAAAAAGCTACGTTTCCCTCGTCTATGCCACAGGAATGCACAAGTTCAGTGTTATGTTTAGCTTGCTGAATAAAAACAGTGATAATGTGGCAAAAAAGCTGATTTATAAAACCTTAAATCACGGCTACCGTGCTCATGTGAATCACAAAAACATTTTCTAATAAAGTTGTACCACAAAAATGATCTCTGCTAATAGCACATTTACGCTTTCCCTTAAACTTCAAGTGGGATTGTTTTTCTGTACGTTGCAGCTTGACTTGGTCGAGTCATGAATCTAATATTTGATTCATTCTAGTGTCTATATTTCAGGTCACAACAACATCCATGTTTTTGTGTCATCATGACGTAGGCTAACCAAGGCATCGACTGGGGTCTACTGTAAATATCTGTGGTACCAGAACGAGTCTGGAGGAATGTCAGAAATATCTGGAATGTTTTAACAAGACACCGTGGAATGAAGGAGAAATAAAAAACAAGGCAAATGGATAAACATTTTCATTTTATCCCCCCTTTAAATGTGTGCCATTTATCAGCAGGACAGACTGGACTTATAGGTACTGTAAACATTTTCTATTGTACGGTCATGACGCTTTCTTGCAAGAGTTTTCTTTTATAAAGCCCCTCGTTATTTCATCTAAAGTATTTTTTGTGTATTGTTTATTTCTGCCTGAGTGGCACAGATCCTGCTTGTGTTCAGCATTCTTTAATATGTGACTAAACATTTTTTTTACGACACGAAACAAATCATCCCACCTTCCCCCCATTCTCTTTTTTTAATCAAATATGTCAACTCTAAAAGGCTTTACTGTCACTATGCAGACACGTTGGTGCCTTTTAATGCCAATGAACACATTTAGAAGTAATTTTAAAACACACAACAATGAAGATTGTCTGTCATTGCTGATTTGGGACACGAATCCCATCAGTTCAACCAACGGCACAACTTCATCATTTCGAACGATATATTGCACTATTGTCACTGTCTGTTCACATATAGTGTGTTCACAACGTAGTTTGTGAAATGTCTTCTTTTACAAAAATTGATGGAAATGTCAACGAAATTAAATGAAAAAGCCTGGTCTAAGATGTACACGTCCTACTGCAGAAGCAGAGCGAGCCACGGGACATTAAAAACACAAACAAGTGAATTTATAATTTTCCTGTCACTGCTTTGAGACAAACATCATGTATGGAAAACATTTATAGTTTTCCCCATGGAAGAACATTTCAGACACAAAGTCAATTATCGCCTCCTGTACATGGTGGATGAGATGTCAATTAAATAACAATGGAAAACCAGTTATTGCCTCAAATATCAATGTATTTCACTTCATTAAAACAAATTAAATGGTGTCCAAATGTGTACTTTACTTCACAAAAGTTGACTGCATGCTTAAAAAAAAGAAAAAAGTCTCATATCAAATTAATTCCTTCACTTTCTGTTTTTACACGTGTTGTTTGCAGTGTACCACGTTACACATTCACGATACACCTTGGACAGTATATGGGGTGAATCCTCACAACGGAGAACTAATAAAAATGTATTTATATACACTATATGTATCAAATATTAGCAAGAAGAACAGAACAGGAAAATTCAATCAAATTTTGATATGATTTGGATAATTTCTTAAAAGTTAAAAATATGGCTTATACTCTTAGTGATCTTGTTATGTCATATTTCACTCATATATAATTCTCTTTTTTATAACCCGAGGCTATTTACAAACAAAAAGGGCGGATGATGGGTGATATCTGATCTTGTTTTGAAGTGCCTGACATTTTGAAAACATGGCAGAAGATTTCCCTTGAATTAAAAAATCTCTGTAGGTGTTACATTCTCCTAATACAATAACGATTATCAAGAAAGATGACATTCAAAAGCATATATCACCATCAGAGATCAGCTATTTAAAATCAAGGGTAAACTAATGCTATGTTCTCAAATACAGAACACTTAAAATTGAAAGGGTGGAGAAGTGACTGCAGATTTTGAGCGGGGCAGGGATACGGCAGTTGTGTTTGGTGAACATTTGTTATCACATTTCCACCAAAACACTGTTACTTCTTATTGAACATATCCATGAGCGGGGTCGGGATGAATTTCATGACCGTGTCCACGATGCTCTCCTCTTCCTCTTCGTCTCCGCAGCCGGTCGGCACCGCCTTTTTCGGGCGGGTGAGGCTACCCTCGGACGCCTGCTCCATCGCAGCCGCTGCCTCCGCCTCCTTCTCCTCCTTCTTCTTGATGCCATACTGCGTGGAAAAGGGAACAAGAAAAACAATCAGCGATGTAAAGCCAAGCCCCCAGGAAGTGCGCCGGACTGTGAGGAAAATATTCCTAGTGGCCAAACAGCGGTACTACAATTTCCGTATCAGTCCGTGACGTCACTGGGCCCAGAAATACTTTTTCCCATTGACTAACATTGGGAAAGAGACGTCTGTAAGTCAGCGGATATGAATGAACTACCCAACACGAGCACTTTTTTATAGCCTTTATAAGAATCATTAGGTCCTTAAAGTTGTAAAATGCACTAAAAGCTGAATCCAGATTTATTTCCTCTCTCCATTCATTCTGCTGAGCCGAGAGCGGGAGATCGGGGGGCGGAGCTTAATGGCAGGAGGCGGGGCTTAAGGGGAAACTCATCTGCGTTCTATGAGCGCACATACGGGTACTTCTGCTCTGACAGCAAGGCATGACGTTTTGATCTAAAAAATGTCCGGAAAGAACGAGACCCCGCCTCCCACGCTGTATCCAGTTCTTATTATACATCCATGTGTAAAGCCCCCGAGGAAATTAGGTTTATTTCCTCGGGGGATTATTTGTTTTTGTTCTGAGTTAAATACTTGATTCTGATTGGTCAATTTGGACATTCCAGAGGTTGTTGCGCTAACAGACCGTTGCTAAGGAGGATCAAGGGACTTTGTGAAGCCATGACAATCTACATAAAGAAGTCAGCGCAGACAAGAAGTAAACACTAAAGGGAACACTGTATGGGCTCCGTGTTGAAAGACTTCATTCCTGATCACCATGTAGATGTTTCTTTTTTTAATTAAAGACTGGCTTGCTGCACATCCCTAACTTAACTTAACTTAACCTGCAGGTTTCTTGCTGTTTGTAACTTCATGGTTTATTGCACTCATTAAGTCGCTTTGGATAAAAGCGTCAGCTAACTTGAATGTAATACCATTTCTTTCTGAACTACTCAAATTGAGGATGCAAGCTTTGGCAGCAGTAGAGGTGTGTACGGCAGCATTGGTGTAGCAGGGCTCGATGAGGAGGAAGTCATACTTAAACTGACCTACTTATTGAGAGAATGGCCGTGATTGGTGTCCGACTGTTTCAAAACAATGATGCAATCAGCTGACTTTCTATAACCTGAGTGTATGACATCTGTGTCCTATATGAACTAATGTAATGCTTCATTTAACTGAACGCTTTAATGCTAGGTTATTTCCCTGGAGCCACAAGACTCTTAAGTCGTCCTCCTCCTCCCTTAAACCCAACCTTAACCTTGCAACTCTGAAATTAACTTAAAAGTTTTAAAGTCTTTCTCTTGGGGATTCTTTGAGGAGTTAGATGCCATGACACAAATATGATCCTTATAAACCAAAGCTTCTTGATTTCTACGTTTAGACTACGGCAACAACTTCAACAACAGGAAGTCTCGTGCTTCTTAACTGCTTAACATGCAGATGAGGTTTGATATGATCATTCCATGCATTTAAGCTTAATTAGTTGATGTGGTACTCCTGAAAAATATTTCTTAATTTGCATGAATTAGCTACCCGGCTTCTTCCTCATTAAGTTTTATCACGGTCTACTGTAGCTGTTTGGGTCCTGAAGAGCAGCAGTTACAATCCATTCCTGCAATTAGATGCAGAGCTGTCGCTGAAGAGACATTTGTTTTTTTGTTCATGGGAGTTTTTACTGCTCCTTGGTCCAATTCGACCCTTTCTTGATGTTTTGTGTTCCAATTACAGGGAGAGGCACACCACACATTTTAATGGACAATGCTAACGATTAGCGCACAGACCCCTGAGCCCCAACAGACTTCCATTAAATCAAGAGTGTGTTTAGAGGAAAAAGAGCACAAAATTACAATTTCCCAACCGAAAAAACAAGACAATAACAGCGGGGAAATGTGTTCACCAGCGCCTTCATTGTTTCATCTCTCTGCAATACTCAGGAAATGGAAAAAACAGCTTCAACTAAAAACTTTAAAACTGGTGAGCTGTAATGGTTTTTCATTAAAACGATATCACTCTGTTGGCACCATAGATTAAGAATATTATTTTTCCTGTATGTTTCTCCATGTAAATCCACAATAAATACATTTCCACATTAAATATGTCCTTGTTTTTAAATAAGCCATCTTCTTGACAGTTGAGCAAACTCCATTTTGCCGTTAAAGCCCATGGGGTGCAATTTAGTTCTTGGATTGGACCTCGAATATAGAATGAATTTAGAATTTTAATGACTTTGTCTGGACTGGCAGAGACACTAATGATCAATGTATATTTGAACATTGCTTCCTTTATTAAAAATACATATTTTATGAATCTTGAACTCTGTGGTTGTCCTGTGTTAATTTGAGAGCCTGGAGGCGGAGTCAGGTGAAAAACGATATCACTCTGTTGGCACCATAGATTAAGCATATTATTTTTCCTGTATGCTTCTCTTAGCAAACTAAGCCACATGTCCAGGTAAATGATTTCCTTGTTTTAATCTAAACCATCTCCTTGACAGCTGAGCATTTGGTTATTTGTGACCAGTTTTGAGGTTGTAAATAAATTATTGTTTTTGGCAACCTTTGTTGAAACTTCCTTTCCTTTTGTTGCAAGAAGGAGCCAGCTTGTAACAATCTGAACAAATGGAAAGAGGATGATATTATTCCCTTACTTCAAGCGAATTGGAAATTGTAATATCTAGTTTGCTTTTGTTTAGATTCAAGATTCAAGGCTTTTATTGTCATTTGTACACAGCTACAGTGTAGTTATGACAAGGAAAATCTTAGGTCACAGGCTCAGATAATAGTAAATAAAATAAAAATAGAATAGAATAGAAATAGTGCAGAATAGTCTACATACAAGTAATTGGAATATTGATATATATAAGTTACAAACAGATGTTCTTTCAAAGGTTAGCTGTTTAACAGTCCTATGGCCGGTGGGATGAAACTGTCCCTGGGTCTGGTGGTTTTTAGATGTAATGGTTCTGCGTCCAACACCTTAAGTATAGTTTGTGCACTCGTGGTCTTAGTCTGAGTGAAATCAATAGAGTTGCAATGTAGCGGAGCACAGGAAGGTCAGTAGGCGGGGGACGGCTGACCTTGAAGCAGAGATGTGGAAAATGAGCTGGACTCCTCCCTGACCTCGCTGCTGCTCTCACACGCTAACCTTAATGGGATCCTGGAGCAATACATATCTTAAAGTGTCTTTTCCCGCTGTGAAGGGTCTTTGGGGGCAGGATGAACATCTGTGTGTGTTTTCAGAGTGGAGCACTGGAGGAAGGTTTGCCAAATGTGTTGATTCAAGTCTGCATCCAGGTCAGAAATATCTCATGTCAAGGCAAAATCATCCTTCTGTCAAGATACTTCTAAGAAATGTCTCCAAGTAAGATAGGCAGCAAAAAGTCATTGAATCAACATTGAGATATTGTCACGCTGAAGATTGAAATCAACATTGAATGTGCTCGCTATGATCAGCATTGAAACAACATTGAATTTTTGCACCACACGTTGAAATAATGTCAATTCAATGTAGGGAATTTCAACGTTGAAAAGCCGGCATCTATATTAAATTGATTCAACAACATTTTTTCAAACGTTGAAATGGTATCTGTAATAACACATCGAATCAACATTGATTTTTCAACCTCAACCAAAAATAACCAATTTAACCAAAATCCAATGTTGAATTAATGTCTTTTGCTATCTGGGAAGCAAGCTGACAAATAACAGCAGCTCATATGTGGTTTGAAAGCTCCTTTAAATCTGTTTTAGTATTTTCCTCAACACTGAATAACAAGCGTTCATCGTGCAGACGGTGAGACCCTTTGGGGTAAATCCTTCACCCCCTATTGGCTAATAAGATGCTGCTTTCTGATCCTTGGTCTTAAATGGCCTCCTCAAGAATAATGTATCAGCAATGAAGGCAAAGCCAGGTCAGGATATAAGACTTAAATCAATGCAGGCAGCATTCGATCTGCAGGAAGCCATAGCTAATAAAACCATCAGAGATTACATCTAGTTCTCTCTGATAGTAATCGAGGGCATTTTATGGCTGCTATAAACGCAGACCAGTTCAACGAATTCCCAGTACATTAATTGTTTTATCTCCATGCTTATACTTCAGCGATGGCTATCATACATGCCTCTCCTTTTCAATCATTTTTAAGTTAACATGCGCTGTTCCTATCTGTAAACTATTGACTTTATTTGATTGATTTCAGGATCAGAATAAATTGGACAGTTGATCGATTTTAAAGTAATACATAAAAAAGAAAATAATTCAATAAAATATGCAAAAAATATGAATGTAGGAAAAAGTTAGATAAAATAGAAAAATGACATACAACATTTAAAAATCTTCACGTCACAACAATATAAAACAACAACACATATGTTAGAATGTGTACATTGAAATATATAAAGTGGTGTTTTCATATTAATAAAGATATAATGGCTTAATACCAGATTATTGCTGGAAATATACAGCAACAGTGCTAAATTATATACGTTTTACACGTGCATTTGAATCTTTTTGCAGATTATAATCCATCCATGTTTACATACAATTTGACTGTTACACGTATACATTCATCAGGATTGCAGATGGACATAAACTATTAGCTCAAATCTGGCATAAATGATCTCTTCTCTTTTCTGAGATTAATGTATTTGTATGCATGGTCCTTGTTTAAATAAATATATAAACTCATCAGACAGAACAGAGATGTGTTTGTTGTGATTGTATGATGGATATCTCTGTATCTGCTCCCTGGTTTGTTCTCTGATTTCCCAGCATGCCGCTCTGTTTCGTTCTCTTGCAATCGGTCTTGGTCAGTCTTCCTCTCACACTCGCACTCGTTCCTCAGTAACAAACGCGTGCAACACTTGAAGGGAGGATAGTCACGCTTAGTCAGCCTCTCTCCCTGTAATCAAACACTTCCCAAAGATATGCTGTCACACTGCTCCGTCCCCCTCATCATCTCTTTTATTTCACTGTCGCTTCAAAAAGATTCCCTGGTCATCAGTTTGAGGATCAGCTCTGTATTCAGAAGGGGCTACACATGGACAACTTAGTTTGAAAAGCCCTCAAAGAGTGTTCAAGTAAAATATTTAATACAATATTCGTGATGTCAAGAGCAATATTTGACCGCAGGCTGCTTGGGCTTTGATGCCATCAGTTAACATTTTATTACGGATTAATTAATCAGCACGCAGGAATTTATCAAAGAACAGAAAGTCTTGGCGAAATAAAAAAGGGTCAGCAAGACGAAAACTCTGTGATAAGTTTTGGACAGAATTTCATCAGATAACTGAACTGCATACAGAACCAGTCTGCAATGGTTTAGAGCTGACTGGATAAATGACAGAGGGGAATTATCTGATGTAAGATAGTTAACTTTTTCCTTAAACATAGCAAACCAATGTCTTACCAATAAGTGTTTATATGTAACTATATATTGGCCAATTAACTTCGGATAAAACATATGTGATAGAGAAAGTGAGGTTCTTCCGGTTATCCAAATAAACTTCAAACCTTTGCACCGGTTGCTGTTAAGTTTAGTCAGGATCCCTTGGTGTCACATGTCAAACCACTGGGTAGACATACACCGTCAACTATGATTATTGACTATTGCTGCAGTTAACAAGTGATTAAGGTTGTCAAATTCAAACACAATTGGTTAGGTTTAGTACAATATTCTGGTTTTGGTTCATATGTAATTTGTTGCACAACATTACTAAAATATGTGTAGAGTTTTGGTTTACAGGGAACACAAAAAGTCAGGTTTGTTTGACAAATCAATCGACTTCTCGCTCATTATTATCCATCTCCTGATTCTGGAGCAAAAGCCCAGTGCTTCTACATAGACGTAATAAAAACTCTTACGGTTGCCTTCAGTATTAGGGCCATGACAAAACGTTGGTATATGACGCCCAGGAAACCACACCGGGCTTTTCCAAAAGGGAACAGGAAGCCAGAGAAATCGACCTCTCTTCATGGCGGTGTAGGAGAAGAAGTCAATGTCCTTCTTACTTTTAACATCAATATACCATCACTATTTGTTAAGACCTTGAAGCAGGCCGCTGCGTCTGTAAATGCTTTGGCTAAACTTGGTGTATGACTGTGTTTTAAAATGGCCTGTTTCCATTCTTGGACCAGGACTCTTTGATCTCAATGAGACCTATCCTGGTTAAATAAAGAAGACTGTTTCAGACGCTGCCCGAAGACTCACAAAAGCAAAACAACAATGTTATCTCTGTTTGATTGTAACCTTGGTTATCTGTATGGAGGTATTTGTCCTTACCTTATCTCTGATCCCCTGTCGGATGTTTTCTCTCTCTGCCTCCATCTTGGCGTACTTGCCCTTCCTCTCGTCCTCCTGTTGCCTCAGCGCTTCTTGCCTTTCTTCCTCTTTTTTCGCAGCGTCAGGATCCTTCTCCTCTCCCTCCCCACCGAGCATCTTGCCCATGTCTTTGGTGGCCCCTGACAGAGAAAGAGAAAGAAAAGTTAGCAATGTCAGGCAGAAATCCTCTAACAAGAGACACCTGATAGATCTCTGTTGCTAAGCGTTTGCAGCACACGGTGGTACAGCGAAGATTTGGATAATTCAATAGACATGGCTTTGTATTTCAATCCTCTTTCAAGCCGGTGAAAGAGCAGCACGATCTGTCCTCGGATGAACCAAAGTGTCTTTGTACGACAATAGATGGAACAAGAGGTAAGCGCCACGAACATCAGCCCGGGATAAAAGACACCGCAATAAATTATTAGCAATTCTCTTGATTGCCTTTGTGCTGCTCACTTTGGCCTTTGCTATCTCCAACAGGAATTACCATCCTCATGTGAAGCGTCCACTCGGACTAAAGGTCAGAGCAGAGAACAAAAAGGCTTCAAGTGCTGTTGAAAGGTCCTCAATAATCAAACAATGGGGCAAACTCTGCTCCTGATCTACGTCCACTGTCTGTACTTGTTAGATATGCTCAACAAGAGATCAAGCAAAAGCTATTTGATTTCATAAGTTAAGCTCGGTCGATCACCACACAATACAGACTATTAGCAATAACCTTGCTATGTGCAGTATATACTCTTTTGCTTCCTACTATTGTTGTGAGGGAATAATTCTGTCTTCACTCCTAGATATTTAACCTTTTCTGTGTGTTGACGTTTACGATCAGCCCTGCTCCTTATCTCCCGTAAGGAATGTGATAATGCAGTCGTATGTTGATACTATACGTTTTATGGCTTGACCTAGGGGACATAGGGAGTTTTACGACTGTGAGAACGCTGGCTTCTAAGCACCACGGATGTCAGAGACAGTCTCCAGGTGTTTACGCCCATCCCCAATATGTGGATTTGACTCTCTGTAAACTAGTTAAAGGGTCTACCAAGATGCAAGGCTGATCAGAATTGACATGGCAGCCCACCCGTGCAGTCAGAACCTTTTGCTGCTGTGACTTGTGATATGAATTCTCCGGCCGTATACTTGTGAATAAACTATCAGTGTTTGACATCAAAGCTCCAACTCTCCTCGTGTCTCTCTGAGTCCTGACTCTCCATTGCTCCAGAAGTTTCCCTTACAATTGTTATTCTGCTGCAACTTCACTCAGCAATAGTGCAATACCTACGGTGGCTGACAGGTGCAAACGGTTACACTTACAGTAGGAGAAACACGCTGCCGTCTCAAAAAAGAGGTGAATATTAAAACCCAAATGTGCTAAAACACATGCAAAGGAAGAAACATCTTCTCCAACTTGACAACAATTGTGCAGAGTTTTGAAAACATTCAGTAACTTGACGAAACATGCGCAGCGTTTACTAAAAGCAATGCATAAATGAAACACTGAAAAATGTTTCTACCGTAATATCGACTCAATGGAAAATTGATGAGACCATGTAAAGGGTTTCATGTTCTTGGAAATGGAAACCGACACACACTTTATAGCCTACTGATGTTTTCCCCTTTGCATCTAAGCGATCAAACTTTATTTACAATTTCAACTGCAAAGGCAACCATAATCAATCTCTTCAAATGTTAGTTTATATCAAGAACAAAAATCCCTGGAAACATAGGAATGAACTCTGGAGAAGCTGTCTCAGGCGCTACCGTCATACTGTATTTAAACTCCTTTCCTGTCAGTGTGGAGCATCTGGTGTGCATGAAATTACATGCTTCATATGTCAACACACAGCTGGTGTGTTCCTGCACTTTATCTCATGGGAAGTGTAATGTATGTAGAGTGCCAATCCTGGATCAATTAAATCCTCTATGTGTGGCTGTACAGCCCATCTGACTTTCATGCAGGAGTCCTGAGTTCTCGTTCGGATTTTAAGATGTCTAAACGTAATCATACATGATGTGCCACAACCACGGCCACCCCAACATACTGTACCACGCATGCACAGATGTTGTTGGTGTGTGCACGGTCAACAGAGTTTGAGCTGTCATAGAATCGGATAAAAACATTTTCTACCATTCACTTACGAAAATAAAACAAATTCCACAGGGAGAAATAGGTTCCTTCAGAGTTAACATATTCTTTGTCAGTTCCTGAGTGTGTGAGAGAAACTCCCTCTGGAGGAAACAAAGGAATTGCTTTGCCTTTTCAGACCATTGACATACACAAAAACCTATATAACACACTACAGGAAAGTCCCAACAAAGCATTATAGGGTCTCTTTAATATAAATGCAGGTATTAGTCTTTTGAGTATAAGCACTTGTAACACCGTGGTTTAAATCAGCAAGTTGCACGAGTTAATCGCGAGTGTCATCCCGAGTGTTGAGCTGCTCCCGAAGTGCTTTTGAACGACACCTCTACACGGCTGTGTGCTCTCACCCCAGAGGCATTAGTTCTTCTTTCCAGCTCAGCGACTGGAATCATCCGGAGCTCTAACAGTGGCCCAACGAACCCTGAACCCACCACCCTCCGCTCACTTCCCACTCGCTGTAGAGAAATTGATTTTAATGAGATCTGGACCTCCTGGAGCCCACTGGGCAAATTTGAAATAGTCTCTCCGTGCCCCGACTACAGCGAACTTCAGTGCCTCTGTCTGCTCCCCGTTGCTGTGCTGAGCCTCACAGAATCTCCGGAGGAAAGACTCAAAGACACGGCCATCTGCTTCAGCCGTGAAATTGATGAGACAGCGGTGACCTTGAGGTTCTTGGCTGCAATCCGAACTTCCTGTGTTGACATACCAGGACAAGCCCCGGCCCTTAGTCATACGGAGAGGGTGACTGCTAATTAATAAACAAATATGTTGATTTCTTTCTGTGTTTTCATTAACTCCTTAGTGTGTAGAAGACATGACCAGTTAAGCACATGTTAAGAATGCATTGCATCAAAGCTGTTCTTTGTGAATATAATATGGAAAACAATAAGTTGCAGGATATCTAAATAAATAGTCTGTAGTTTATCTTTCCTTACTTTTTTCTTCAAAATCAAAGTAGTAGTTTTGGCCGGTGTTTTCATCCATCATCCTGTCTATCGTCTCCGTCTAAATGCTGCGCTCCACTTTTATTGCTTATAAATAATTGATGAAAGCTACTTTACCTACTGTGAATAATTAATGAAGACTGTCTAAATATAAACGATGCTTTCATCTGGAGACATGGTGTCCTCATATCAACCCTGACCAGTCTCATCGATATACACACAAATTGGAAAAAAAAAAATTTCTCCATTATTTCTTCATCTTCTTGTGAAGCCTGACCTCCTTGGAAGGGATGAAGATACATTGCGCTTTCATTTGTAACTCGGTTTCTCTGTACAAGCAGAACCTTATTGATTTACTCTCTTGCATTAACACTTATAATGTGTGGGCGCTGCTGAATAGGAAGAGTGAGTAGATGTGTACCGGACTGATACATTTTTACATAACTTTTTGCAAACCTACTTTCTTCGACTAAAAACGAATCAGATAACTACAGTATCATTATTATTCTTGTAAAATGCCAAAACAACTAAAGAAAATGGACGCTCCTTATTTGGAAACTTCAGCATGAGGGAAGCTAATGCTAACTATCCCGAACCTACTCTTGCTAATTTGATTAGCCTCATTGAAAAGATCATAGAAGAGACCCACCGTTATTCGACCATAGCAATCGACCATGCTTTCAACTGTCAAGTTTGAAACTTCACTGCAAGAAGTGGACTCAATAACTACTACTCTGTACATCTGCGAAGAGCTACCTATGAGCAATGCTAATCATCGATAGAGACATGATAGAGTCCAACAGCCACCGCCAAAAAATACAAGTAATGAGATCCCGGAGGACACCGAGATGCCCCCATTTAGGGAGGTCCTTGTGTTATACAATATCACTCAGACAACTTTCACAATATGTCTTAAAGAACTTTGTTGTCTATCTATGCTTTGCCCCCAGGCTAACAGAACTGCTGAATGGGTTGTAAAGCTTCCCTGTAGCTTTGTTTATGGAGATTTTCAAAAATGTTGCATGTAAAGCAATCTCAACAGAAGTAGACTCTGATGGATAATATCCCTCATCCCTCCGAGTAACACGTTATTCTTCTGGCCAGGGAGAACAGTTAACAAGTTAAAAACGTTTGACATTAAAAGTTGTTAACCTTTAGAGTCGACGGATCCAAATGAAAAACGGCACTACATGATCACAAGAGAGTAGAAAGATATCTTACGGAGCTCAAACAAGATATGATCTAATTTCACCTTTTTATTAGAACTGCCACTGGTATTGAACTGTCTGCACCATAACAGGTACAAGTAGGATATTACATTACATTAAATTAATTTGACAATCGGTTTAATCTTGTTTCATTACAATTATAAAAAGAGAAGTATGTTCCGTGGAAATCATCCTTAATATCAGACGGATACACTTATTACCTCGAGGTCTATTGCTGATGATTTGTACCTCTTTGTGACTGATGCCGCTTTATCTCTTGTATTTCACATGTTGCAGTGTTTCTACAGAACCTCCGCGTGACTAATCTCGATGCTCAGGGCTAATTAGCTCGTCTGATTGTGACAAAGTTGCCGTGCAGGAGCGTGAGACAGTTGTCGTTCCCAAAAGCTTTGGTGCCATCAAACGCTGCCAGCTGTGGAATCGGGAAACAGAAAGCAAAGCGAGAAAGCTCCAGAGGAAGAGCTCAGCGGCCTCGTCTATGTTTGGAAAAACACAAAGTACTTAATTAGAAAGCAACATAACTAACTCATCCTTCAAGATAATGTGAAGACAACTTGTTGATTTCTTAATATGGGAGTAAAGGAAACTGTAATGAAAGAATTTAATAGAGTTCTACAACTTGTGACACACCACACGATTTAAACTTAGCAACCAGAAGGCACCAAGACAATTAGGATTTTAGCTGATACACCCAAGGAAAAGTCCTTCTAGGAAGACGGCTGTGCTGAATGAGATCTCATGCAAAGACTGGAAGGAGCAATACACAGCCAGGAGACTAACGATAACAATGAAAGAACATCGACTGTCTTTGAACACCACAACTGTTCAAGACATAAACTTGAAAATGGTCCAAACGCAATAAAAAGCCAATCACATTTAAATGAGAGGAGACAAGTCTTCAATAGAGATAAACTAGGAAATCACCAAATGTGCACGACGTCCCTTCAGTCCTTCCTCCAAAGCCACTTCCTTGAAATGATCATATTGAATAAAAAAATATCTAAAAGGAAAGTTAACAACTAACTTGGGAGTTGTTAGTACTTCCTGTTGTCAAGACTGTGTGTACAGGTAGGCAACGACTGTGTGTACAGGTAGGCAACGA
>CALSBZ010038875.1:0-10105 GCA_943591055.1 Gobionotothen gibberifrons | reverse complement strand
AAGAAGAAGAAGAAGAAGAAGAAGAAGAAGAAGAAGAAGAAGAAGAAATGTATTCATACCTCAGAGGGAAATGTCTTCCCCCACTCTGTTGTGTTTAAACACATTACACACAAAGGGAGGATATACTGTACATGCACAAACACACAGAGCATATACATGCACAAACACAACCACATGCGGATAGGAGAGGGGATCGCAGAGAGGCTGCCAGATAGCCGGTGCCAGGGAGCAGTTTTGGTGTTCGGTGCGTTCACAACCCAAGTAAAATGTACCTGCTATCAACACAAGAAAAAGCTGTGCCAATTTCTGACATCATTTAGCTTTTCACATGATCAGAGACGCGAAGCTACCGCAAAGCCACTTGTGCAGCTAACGGTGATTGGCGGACAGTATGCAAAAAACATATTGAGTTTCACTGTAAGCGAAAAATGAAAGGATCTAGAAGTTAAATAACATTAGCATTTTCCCCTATGCCTTATCACACTAGCATAAGCCCATAACATTGAACATGCTAGCAAGCACTGCCAGCCTACTCTGAATATCAAAACCTTGTTAGCAGTTAGCTACCTGCTAAATTGGTATTAGCATTGCAATTACAGTAAAGCAACTCTACTAAGAAACAACCAACTGTTGTGCGTTTACAACCAAAGTAACATTGATCTGCTGATCTCTTTCAACACAAGAAAAAGCTGTGGACATTTCTGAGATCATTTAGCTTTTCAGATCATCAGAGACGTGAAGCTACCGCTAAGTGCCTTGTGCAGCTAACACAGAGTGCATTCTCGTAGCGATTGCTTCAACTACTGCACCATGTTTGTTAGGAAATTAGCTTTTAGAAATGTATCAATGTTCTAAAATGTGTGACTTTAACTCAATATTTAAAAAAGTGATTGGCAGACAGTATGCAAAAAACATATTGAGTTTCACTGTAAGTGAAAAATGAAAGGATCTAGAAGTTAAATAACATTAGCATCTTCCATAGGCCTTATCACACTAGCATGTACAATCAAGCCCATAGCATAACATGCTAGCAAGCACTAACAACCAGACTCTGAATATCAAAACCTTGTTAGCAGTTAGTGCTACCACTATGCTAAATTGGTATTAGCATTGCAATTACAGTAAAACAAATAACCTATGTTGTCCTTGTAAACGTCTAATAATATCCATCATATTGAAAGAATAGGCCTTCACCAAAGCATGTTGACAAAGCTAGTAACTACAGCGAAAGACCTTTACAATCCAAGTCAATTAACTTAAATATGTATTGTGATAATGTCCCACACAGCTAGTTGGTTAATCCATTTGCTATGGCTACAACTGCCTCGTGGAACAACAACGTTTTCCTTTCGGTTTGTTTAATATAGGAATGCATCTTTGTCTACCACACTTTGCTTCTGTTTGTCTCCCATCTGACTTTATTGTGAGCTTGTGTTTTCAAAAAGTAAATTGAGCATGTTTTATGAGACTGAACAGTCACATAGGGTATTGGACTCTCTTAAAACCCAGGTAGGTGCAGAATAGGTTTCTCAAAAAATAAAGCAATCAGGAAGGCAGTACTATGCATGACTACAAATGATAGTAAACTATGTACACGTTGATTAATACCTACTTAACTTGTACTTGGGACAGGACTGCAAAGTACAGATGGGATATTCCTGATCATAATCAAACTTATATAAATGTGCACCAACATTAGTTATCAGTGTTCTCTATTCTCAATTTAAAAAGAATAAACTGACAATAAAGAAGTCTTATAACATAGGTTGCTTGTGTCTTTGGGAGGCCTTCAGTGTTTGTTTTATTATATATCAACTAGTTACATTGTCATTTTGTAAATTAAGAAAATATCATCAACAATTAAACTAAAATTGCAATGTAAATAGTTTGCACCCCATTTGTTTTACTTTTAAATTAATCTTTATGGTGTGGTGTTACCAATTCTTAAAATAATACAAGGATTGGATGTCATCAGAGGCAATCGATTTGCAGCCAATCAGAGACGAGACTTCTGCTGCACACACCCATCTTGCGCTGAGGCAGACAGAGCGCATGCGCAAAGGCACTAGGCTTGTTTGAGACAAGCGAGACCTGCGCAGTTGCGATCAACGTCTTGCTAGTGCGTTGCATGATGGTTAGTCATTTTGTCCGACTTGCTCTGGAGGCTCGCCTACATGGGACGTTGAAATCTCGCGGGACAAAGACGCCCGCAGCCTTGAGAGCGAGGCGAGGCGCCGCAGTTTCTCTCCACGGGTTGCGGAAGCGAAATGCTTGATGGGAAACGTCTCGCTGGTATCTCGAGCTGAGCGCTCATTGGTGGTTTTTACCACGTGCTGCTGATGAAACTCTCCAATTGGCTCGGCAAAAGTTTGTTGTTGTTTTGTGTCAGTTTTACGTCGCCCCTTCCATTAACATTTTTCATCATTGTTCCACAATGTTTATCATCGTGAAATTAATATCTACATATGTATACTATACTTGCACTGCTTACCGTTTTCATACTTTATATATCTTAGCATATTCATACACACTGTTCATACTGCTCACAGGCTGCTGTGTATATCTAGTGTATTCTAGAGACTTTCCCTAGACCTTTTATTTATTACCACCTTTTTATTTTATTCTACCGTGTTGTGTATTGTTTTTATACTATTCATGCCCACTGCTTGTAGCACTTCGGGATTTTAAATCAAATATGAAGTGCTTTATAAATGAAACCCATTATTATTATTATTATTATTATTATTATTATTATTATTATTCATACCCCTCACTGTTTATTCATCATTCAATTCATTCTATATTTTATTCTGTAGATTGTGTACATTACTTTTCACTTTACTGCTTGTTGCACTCCTGGTTAGAAGCTAAACTGCATTTCGTTGTCTCAGTACCTGTAATATGTGCAATAACAATAAAGTTGAATCTAATCTTGAGCAGGAACAAATGTATTTACTTAGTACATATCTGACATTAACGATTAAACACATGTGTGCATTCTTTATAAATGCAAACCGAGTCAAGCCGACTCCGGAGGTGGCGGTATGCACCTTAAAGTTGTTTGCAATCCGCCAAAAAACCGAGAGAAGAAGAAGAAAAAGGCAAAGAAGAAGAAGAAGAAGAAGAAGAAGAAGACGAAGCCGACTCCGAGCTGTCCGACTTCAGGCGAGCTTTTTGAGACCTCCCCCGGCTGCGATCGGCTACTCTCGTCTACTTTCGAGGCGAGCCGCAACCATAGACTGTATATATAAATGGACGTAGGGTCCGTGACGTCACCCATAGGATTCTGCAGAGTTGCCGTGAAGCCCTTAGTAGGCGGAGTCGGCCACTAACGGCCCCTACACACGGACGTTGGCGTTGACGCTTCAGCGCTTCTGCCCATTCACTTTGAATGGGGTGACGTCACGAGTCGCCGAACTGCATTCTGGGAGCGACGCGTAGTTTCTCCCGCGATGCTCGCTGCAAAAGTAGAGCAATGTTCTACTTTTGACGCCTCGATGGAGGCGCCAGCCAATCGAATCATAAGCCAGTACAAGCTCTAGCCAATCAAACCGCGTGCTTGTGTGTCAGGGGCGGGAGATTCATGTGATTGGTTGTTGGTCGAGCTTCAGACATGCCCGCCGGCAAGCGATAACGCCAGCGGCCGTGTGTAGGGGCCGTAACGGCTCGACAGCGACGTCAGAGTTCAACTCCCGCCTGCTCCAGCCTGTTCCAAATAAGGGCAAAGAGGCGGAGCCGAGGCGGGACCTGCTGCCTCCGAACTGGAAGCTCCAGAGCTAGCTGAAGCTACCAAGCTAAGCTAACATGCTCCCCATCTGCACACTGCCGTCGCATTTTACGTTTCTAAGGTAAGCGGACATGAAACTATTCAGCAAAACTATAAATAATAATCTAAGTTATTGAGTTTTTAGCATAATACTTCAGAATCTTAAAATCCCTTAACGTGTGTATGCAATTGTGCTAAATTCAACACTGGAATCAAGCAAATATTATGTTTGCATGACATTAGTTATTTATATTTTGATATCACTTAACTATACGTTTAATACATTTAAGTCAAGCTAAGGTACATGTGATGGTAGCTAGTTAGTGCTCTTACCTGTGAGGCCTCCTCCAAACAGCATAATAACCAGACTGTATCATTAAAACTAAGTACCAGTTCTAGATCCTTGACTTTAGACAAACAATTAAAAAGACAACATGTATTTAAAGACCAATCTTTATTTGAATGTGCCTCTTAACCTGAGATATTAGTTATACAGTAATAGTATTGACAATCTAAAAAAACTGAGCAACTCAACAGTCAACTTTATATTTCTTATTGTCTAAACTAAAGCATTTATTATTTTCATTTTTCCCCTCTCATATTCAGTGTGGACGGATTGAGACAGCGTGGTGTCCAGAGAGCTGCAGAGACTTCAGGGAGAAACCTCCGTGTGATGGACGTCCTGTCTGTTGGTTTGGAGAGGACTGAGGGTCTTTCCTCAGCGAGGAGGACCAGGCCTGATGGAGGAGCCCATGCTGGGCATAGCTGATACCAACTGCACAGGCCTAGTCTGTCACTTTATTTGACTAAATGTGTTTACTTATACATTTAATAGGTTTACACCTTCTGTCCATATGTGCTTTTTATTTAAAACATGTTTGATTAACTTTTGGTTCACATTTAAATAAATTGTATTTGTATTTGCACTCCTTTCGTCCATTATTCGTACTGAAAATGTTAGATTACACATTCACATCTGACTGAAGATTGGCTCGATTTATTTGTGACGTTGCAAACTCTGCGGTACAAGGCACAAGCGATGTGAAGCTCATAAAGTGAGGCAAATAGAAATAATCAGCTGATGGAGTGTAGATGTGGAAATAGGTGCATTCAACATCAGCTTTTAATGTTCCTCTTGGATGTTCTTCTTGACCCTCAGAGAAGGAGAAAATGTCGTGTCTTTCAGGCATGTCCTTTCCTAACAAAAATGACAGGAAACATAAAACATATTATTGCAGAACAAGTGTGTTATTTATGAAAGCGGTGTGTTTGTGTGTTTAGGGGCTGTAGATATAACTATTTTGTAATTGTAATGTTTTTATTTCAACAGTGAGCTACAAAGACAATCAGATTATGAATGAACAGTATGAAGTTCATCAACATTGAAATATATGTTATTATCAAAATAATATTGAACTGTTATCAAAACGTAGTGCAACTGTAGAAGCTTGCTCTGTTGTCTCACTGAAAGAATAACTTTTACCACATTTTTTCAGACAATATTGAGAGATAAATAGTAGCAGTTCTCACTATGTGTTAAATATCTTTGCCTTCATTACATTAAATTAGAAAGCTGACAAAATCATATTGCTTGTTAACATCTAAATGTACCTTTGTGCATGGAAAAAACCCTCAACTTCACTGACGTGTAGGTGATCAAGTATTTAGTATTGTTTAATGGAATGTATATCAGTGTATAAACCAATATCTTTATTGATTATTTGTACAGTATGAAGAAAGAGTCTTTGTACCCGTGCTGAAGTTCACTGCTGTGAGGAGTCCAGTTCTGTCTCTCACTCTCTGGTCCAGCCTGTCTGCATCACCTGGACACCTTAAACAAACAGATATATATGTAAAGTACCATGTGTACAAACAATATAACTGATTCTCTTCTGTTGAACATGTTGGATTGTGTATTGTCCGAGTCAGGGTCCTTTTTATTTTACTGTAACTTTGGAAGTTGTGTTACCAATGCTTACTGTTTATTTGATACCAATTTGGTAATGCAATTAATAAAAACAACAAGGTTTCGGTTCGTTCTTCAGATGACTGTGACGTTAACGTAATCATCTTGAAATATGACATTAATAATTGTAATATACACATATCTTATTGTGAGGTTGATTTCACATACACTACTTCGACATTAGCTTGTCTACATACTTGAGCATAGCCAATTTAAATTAACCTTAGCGATGCATACAGTTCCTATACATAATAAAATATCTCTCTAAGTTACAAGGATGACCTTATTTTATCAAGCTCAAACAGAAGCCGTTTGTTCTACAGTATTATCCCACTTAACGCTTAACACTTGTCTATTTCGTTTTAACCTTTATATATACAGTCTATGATTTTAACTTGGAGGCTACGATTAGCATTGTTAGCACCGACGTAGCTACCACTCGACACGCTAACCCAAGCCTTAACATTCATTACGTAGCTGATTAAAATCATTAACACATAAATAAGTACTCGAATTTCACTTACCGCAGAACCGCATTCATGCACTGTCTGTTTCAACCGCAGAGCGAGTCACAATAGTCCGATATATAAGCGTGAAGAACAAACAAACACGGCCGGGGTCAAGTTGTGTTCCCCGGATGAACAGAGCAGGCAGAGTCCCTGTAGCATCACGGAGCAGCTAGCAGAGAGACACGAAGCTAACAGCAGCAGTCACTTGACAGAGCCGTCATTCAATGTGACCACGCCCTAATTTATGCAAAAACTTTAAGAGCTAATATAAATAAATGGGTGGTGTTAGAAAACAATTCACTCACAGATTCATAATCATGAAGGTGGAATCTAACTATATCTATAATAAAATGTTTGGAGCCAGGGGCAGAAACATGTTTTTTTCTGCCGTGAAATTGGGCATTTTAACATGGGGGTCTATGGAAATTGCTCCTTTCTGCAGTCATCGCCTATCGGCCAATATATGAACTGCAGTGTGTGGCACTTCCGTATTGGCTTCCCGGCTCTTCCCCAGAGTTTGCCGCTTGGCCGCAACGCGTCTCAAACAAGCCTACTGACACTACAGAGACCACGCAGTTAGCATGCCATGCTGGAGGTGAAGAGCATTGCACTGGCGTGCCCAGAGGAGGAAGCAGCACTTTGAGAGGTAACGGTAAAAACTATTTATCAACGGATTCAAAACACTCAAGTCTTAAAACATTGCAAACCTCAAAGTCCTAGCTATGGTATACAAGTTGTTTAACGACCGAAAACAAAGTAAGGTTAGCTAACGTTACCATAGCTAGGTAGCAGCTAGCTAGCTACCATGCTTTGAAAGTGAGCTGTTCTATGCCATCGTGCAGTAATGATATTTTTTAATGATGAGCAAGATGCATGCTCGAGTGGCTGAACGTGATGTTTCAGAGTTACTTTTTCGCAATATTATTTAATAGTTTAGCTAGCTAACTAGCATACATTGTCACTAACTCCTAATGTTAGCTCAATCCTTAGTTTTATAATCGATTTTTTCGTGGGCATAATGTTACACACAATGCACATTATCCATCTCTTTTAGATCCTATGTTAAGGCTTTAAACAGAGAAGTTCTCAGATCTTGTACTTGTATAAGAGTAGAAGTACTCGGGTCTTATACTTGAAGTGGTATTACTGTACTTAAAGCTGCTGCTGTGTTATTTAAGTTATTTTTTGCTCAAGCATGTGCAAACTTGTGTCTCTTTTCTCCCCTCAGCTGTTAGCTGCAGTACCAGTAATTGCAACCTACCAAGAATAAACAGCAGGCAGAGATCCTCAAGTAAGATTTCTTGCCATATTACAAGTTTTATCAATTCTCAATGTCCTATGTGGTATTGCTATGCAAACAGTGAAAGGATATGGAAATCATCAAGAGGTGGCTAAAATATGTTTTTCTGCTGACCCTGTCCAGAGCAGTATTGCTTTGCTTCCAGGTGGTTGCTCCTGTCTGCATCTCCAAGCTCGGGGCATACTGGCCATCAGTGGCGGACTGGCCAACGGGACGTTCGGGACGAATCCCGATGGGCCGGTCGGGCCACTTCGGTACCGGCAGGGGCGGACTAGCCATCTGTAGAATCACCAAACGGCCGGGTTGGTTCGCTGTTTTTAAACGGCATCATTGAAGTTATGCTGACAGGCGACAGAGGTCCACCGTTTCCCAGTCCGCCCCTGCCGGCCATCATCTACTCTAGGTAATACACTGACTATAGATAAGTACTGTACCTTTTATAAAACTCCACTTTAAACACCCAAACTATCCCTTTATGATGTGACATTTTCTACACTGTTAACATTAGGAAACACTTAAGAAAGAAAAGAAAGCTGCAGGAGCTGATCATTCCTAAAATACAATTGGCCATATGATCACCAGTAAAAAAACAACAACAATCTGCACTAAATATTTTTTGGATTTATAAATGTTTTGTGACTTTTTCCTTTGTGTACCTTAAGGGAGTTCTCCCATGACAGCTGGACACTACATGATAGCAGAGGACCAGACCATCGTCAGTGGCAGTGTCCTGAATGCTGTCGACGCCCTGATGCTGATGTTTGCAGCATATTACTGCGTCAACATCAGTTACCGCTCAGAACTGGGAGCTACCCTGGAGTTCTTGCAGAGGTAAGACTTGAATTGTGATTATTAAGTCTTTCCATCTTAAACCACAGAGTAGAGGATTGTGCACATTTCTGACACACGATAAGTGCTCCTGACAATACAAGATAAAAAGATTATTGTGCTGCATTCTGTTTTCGCATTATGCTCTCGTTTTGTCTTGGGTTGTAAATTCAGCGTACCCCTTTCCTTTGCAGTGGTGTGCTTTGGCTCCTCCCTAAAAGCCCAAACTCACTCTTAGCCAATCGGTAGTATCAGGTATTAAGCTCAGTGAAAATGACAGAAAGAGGGCCCTTTGTCGACAACAAAAGAAAGCCAATTCAGTTATTTGGAAAAAGGAATTGTTTTCAAGGAGTCCTATTGAATAGGGATTCAGGTAGGACTGTATAGGGGAAGGTTTCACTCGGAGTGACGTACACCTTGGGGTAAGAACACTCAAGATTCTTGGGAGCGGTTGATTTCCTTAACTTATTCAACACAACAGCACAGTAATACAGCCATGGAGCAGGTTTAGTGTATGTGTGTGGTCTATAACAGAGAAACACCAAAGTATCTTTAGAATATTGTACTTCTACCACCAAGTAAAAGCTTAGCAGGAGTGTCAGCACCTGATGACAATGGAATCTGACGAGGAAGACGCAACTATTTCTTGCACCGAAATGGGATGGGCACCGGAACCTGGTATTATTGCAGTGAACAAACACATTGAAACTTCTTTCAGTTAACTACGATGCTTTTACACCGCTCACTCTGCTGCTGACACGCACCTCATCTGCCCCAGTTACACACTCTCAAGATGGCACTCGTAGCTACCCACATTAAAATGATCTTCAAGTGACCGCTTGCTCCTGTTTACAGACCTGCTGCGATACTGTCCAGTGTGATAGTGATGCCAAGTGACGACTTTATCGAACAAAACTCTATTCAAACCAATGCTTTAAATGTACAGATATGATCATAACAGTTCATGGAAAGTACATTGAAGAGTAGCATTGCCCTTTGACTTCAAGCTGTATAACTGTAAAGACAATTAATGGCTGTATGATCCACAGGATTTGTAATTAAACACTAAATGTAAGTGCACTTGTGTCTTAACAGGTGCCAATTCAAGATCAATCCGGACAAGGGGACTAAAGTGGAGAGGAAGGAAGAAAAACAAAAACAGCACTCGATAAAGGTAAAGGTGCATTCATTAATTACAAACGTCTCTGACTTTGAATGGAGAAAGTAGAAACACACACACATAGTCATGTACACACACACGCACGTCCCCCCCAGGTGCACCATAGAGAGTATCCTGACTGGCTGCATCACGGCCTGGTACGGCAGTGCAATCATATTCCGTTTACTTGCATATAGACTCTTCTTGCACTATTTCTATTCTATTGTATTTGTATTTACTTGCACTATTTTATCTGTTTTATTTGTTCTATGTTCTATATATATATGTTGCACTGTTGGAGGAGCATGTGACTTCAGTTTTTCATTGCCATGTCTACACTGAAGATAATGTACAAATGACAATAAAGCCTTGAATCTTGAATTTACGGTATTTTTTAAAATGACAACAGTAATCTTCTGTCTTTTTTTATCATTTAAAAAAACATGTATTCTGTTTTTTTAGAGGTGTATGACTGTATTCTAACAATTAATATATGTTAAAAGAAAAAGATTTAATGGAATTACAAAAACATTTCTTGTAAAATTACAGATCTTTTTTGGCAAAAAATGTGATAGTT
>CALSBZ010038873.1:0-23091 GCA_943591055.1 Gobionotothen gibberifrons | reverse complement strand
TCAACTTGACATACTCCTTTCCCCCAATCTTTGGCCATCCGTTGAGTCTCTCTGAAGGCTCGCTGCACAACAAAGGAATGACCATATCTGGCATTCAGCCTATCCCATGCTTGTTCATAGGCCTCCTCATCCTTTCTGTAGAAGCTACCTTCAAGGGCAGATTTCGCCCCCCCTGCTACGTACTTTTGCAGGTAGAACAGCCTATCTGCAGGGTTAGAGCATCGCCTCTCTATTAGAGCTTTAAAGCTTGCGCTCCACTCAGTGAACTTCAATGGATCACTAACGAATACAGTGGGTTCTGGGACTGGAAGTCGGGTGAGAGCCATTGCTTCTTGCAACGCCTGTACTAAATGTGCCTCATTTTTTGTCATTTCTTGACTTTCAGAGTGAGGAGAAGATGGGTTAGCATCATTCAATTGGCTGTGTACAGGACTACGCCTCTCACTCCTTTCCTTTCTCTCTTCTTCGGTATACACATTTAACTTTGCCTGAATGACATCAAGGTCTCTTTGATTTTCAAGTTTCTTCAATTGTTGACGTTGAGCTTCAATAGCAGCTTCCATATCAATTTCAGCTCTTTTTGCCGCTAACTGTGCAACTGTCTCTGCTCTCTTGGCTGAAATACTAGGTGACTCTATGAGAGATTATCTGAGCGGTGGCTAGGTGCAATGGCTCTCGATGCTGTAGATCCATATATGGACCGAGCATACTCATTATTAAGCAGCATGCGTAACCTTGATTTTTCTGCTTCAGCGTCAAAGTCGCCTGCATCTTCAGTTAACCTTACTCTCATTAGCTGTAGTAGATCTGCTGTTACAGCTGAGCATGCATCCATTTACCTGCAAATTTCCTGATTAGGTGCTGTATTAAGTCGCATGTTGTCATATGAGTCCTTTAATTCGGATTCAAGCCCCTCAACTTCATCCATCATGTTACACATGTCACACTCAGGGCATTCTCCTTTAAGTCTAGTACGAATGTCTCTCACCTCATTTTTCCATTTTTCATACACCGTTTTGAACTTATTTTCCTTTTGAGTTAACTCTTGCTCTTTAAGTTCTTGCATTTTTGGTGTTGGCCGTCTCTCTCGAGAGGATTTCCTTACTCTTGTCTCTGATTTTTTAGACGCAGCACTTCTTCTCTCATCTTTCTCTTCTGCTTCAAAGTCTGAGCTTTGCTCTTTTTCATGTAGCGACATTAAATCAGACTGACAGGCTAAGTTACAGGCATGAAAGGCAACTCTTGGAATACCTTTAACACTTAGCCAATACAATTCTTAACAGTAATAATAACCCTTAACAATAACAGTTACTTTTCTTTACTTTATACTAATAAGTCTTTATTACCTTATTTGTGGGACTATCCATCAACTATTTGAGGTTTACATTTAACAGTATAGTTCAACCTGAAGAGCCACGCAGAAACCTGAATTCGCTCCAGGAGAAGATGCACAGCTGCACACTGAAGCTCGTGTTCCAGCAGGACAACAGCAGACAGTCCGATGAAGCTTGTCGTCCGTACAGGATACGCAGCACACCGTCTGATGAAGCCTGTCGTCCGCACGGAATACGCAGCACACCGTCTGGTGAAGCTTGTCGTCCGCACGGGATGCGCAGCACACCGTCCGATGAAGCGCAGCTTCGCACACGATACGCCTGTTGCTTGCAGCAGGATGGGGAACAGCGTCTCACGTCTTTAGCCTCTTTAGCCTGTAGCTTGCATCAGGATTGAGAACAGCGTCTCACCTCTTTAGCCTGTAGCTTGCATCAGGATTGAGAACAGCGTCTCACCTCTTTAGCCTGTAGTTTGCAGCAGGATTGGAAACAGCGTCTCGCGTCTTTAGCCTCTTTAGCCTGTAGCTTGCAGCAGGATCGAATACCTCCTTCGGATGGATTAGGTTACGTTTTCACTGTAACTACTCTGGTCTTGAAAGAACTTTACGCTTCGAACTGATGTCCACAATCACGTTTATTCCTTTATTCTCTTCTTTGCACTATTATGAAACACCGTGAAAACGTGTTAGCCTAGTGGACCAGCAGTAGAATTGTCTTATTACATCGTTGACACTTTTAGCGCTCTTTTCCACTCACAAACACAACATAAACATCCGGGGCAAGAGGTCACATGACTTCCGGAAAGACAACTCCCATCATTCCAACAAAACAAAGTTCAAGCACACATCAAGCACTTTTCAAAATACAGAACGATAAATAAGGGCACTTTGAGCGTCAGCTACACTCCCACCAAATTACCTTCAAACACATATGCCAATACATATACAATATGATGTTCATCAAATAAATCAATGGTAATTTTCAACTCTTTTCTCTTGTTTGCCTTTCCCTTAACACACATATATATATATATATTGAACAACTGAACAAATGAATTAACAGTACAAGTTCACAATAGAATTTACATATTTGAGCAATCAATTGTCATTTACATAACTAAGGCTACATCATCTTTATTATCCCCTTAGCCTAACGAGGAAACATATACGTTTCTAGAAACTGCTTGCTAACTGCTCTCCATTAGAACAACTAACTTCTGAATAGGTCTTTCAACAACGGATGGCTTGTTGAGGCGCCCAACTGCTGCATCAGAAGTAATGAAGTCGACACTCAGTAGCTCACCAAAGTTTGTAGGTGTGAAGCATCTTGGGATCTGAATCTTCTCAAGATTTCCCAGATCATTCATCTAACTCTCCCACCTTAGCTTCACCTCGCTTGGCAGTGGATCATCCTATCCGATTCCCTTCTTACACATCTCTCGCAGAACCCTCTTTCCTTCAAGGATGAATGGAGCTAGAAGGTCATTTGCAAGATCCGGTCCTGGTTCTGGTTGTGTTTCTGCTTTCTCTGCGTCGCCATCTTTGAAGACGCCATCCATACACTTCACATAGTCATCCTTGAATTTAGGCTCTCTTTTAAGGTGCTTTGTTCGAATCAAAGCCAGCCTTTTGTTGTCTGGGAGAAGAGGTTGTGCTTTGAATGTAAGAGGCATTTCTAGATGACCCAGCTCGTTTTGCTGGATTCCTTCCTTTAAGATCTGCAGAAAGCGAATACCATCTTGTAATATACTTTTGTCCCCTGGCCTGGTGTCCGCGAAATCGGACTCCTGCACCTTGATAACCGCTGATGGCGTTACAGGTGGCACCTCCCTGACCGATACCCGATGACAAAGTCCAGTCACATCTTGAGAATTCACACGCTGTGATGCACTTCCTACGATGCTCCATCCAAGGTCAGTCTTAATGGTATAGGGCTCGTAATCACCACCAGTGATGGTTTTCCTTGGGGCCAGTGCTCTGGAGCAGTCATAGCCAATCAGTAATCCAACACCGCAATTTATAAGTGGAGGCATCTCTTGAGCTATGTCTGCAAGGTGTTTCCATTTGATGGCTGTCTTGCAGGTTGGAATGTGCGCACGTTCTGTGAACCCTCTGACTTTGAGTCCACAAACTCTCTGACTCTTTACAATTGAGTCTTTTCCCATCATAGTCGATCATTTTAGTTTTACCGGCTCCATCTTTGTTTGCAGCTTCTCACAAACCTCCTGTTCTACAAAGGTGTGACTGCTTTGGGTGTCCAATAGAGCATACACCAGAGTTTCAGAATTAGGAGTATTAGATGATGAAATCCACACTGGCACGATCATTGATGTGCTCCCACCTTCACCTCCATTCACACAACATGATAGTGAGGATGTATTTCCTTCAAACCTGCTGTGTGTGTAGGGTTTGTCCGCTGAGGAACGCTCTTCATGCAAAGGAGTCGGATGACCCCTTTTGCACATGCCACACATGGCTCTGTTCTTGCAGTCTCTGGAGACATGTCCCTTTCTCAGGCATGCAAAACACAGTCTATTTTCTTGTATGCATTTTCTCTTTTCCTCCACAGTCAATTCCAGTAGCTTTTGGCATTTGAATATGGAATGATTTTCTCCACAGCAAAAACACTCAGTTGTGTGTTGTGTTAGCATGCTCCTTTTCTTCACTTCCTCTGCATCTTCTGACTTGGTTTCTTCTACGTTGGTTTTAGCCATAATGCAAGGTGTGTCTGAAGCCCCCACGTTGGTGACAAATGTGTTTGCTTTTGGCCCTTTTTCTTCTCTTACAGGTATTTCTGCTGAGGGTTTCAGAGCATATAGTGATGACACTGGGTTGCATGCTATGCGGGCCTCCTTTGATATGAAACTGGCAAACTCTGCGAAGCTTGGATAATCTTTGCCTAAATCCAGCTGTTCTGTGACATAACGGTTCCACCTTGATGTGAACCAATCCGGAAGTTTGGTTAGCATCTTCTGATTCTCTTCACAGTCGTTAAGAACTTGTAGGCCCTTAACGTGAGGCATAGCATTGCTGCATGTTTGAAGGAAATCACTAAATTCTCTCAACTTGAGATACTCCTTTCCCCCAATCTTTGGCCATCCGTTGAGTTTCTCTCTGAAGGCTCGCTGCACAACAAAGGAATGACCGTATCTGGCATTCAGCCTATCCCATGCTTGTTCATAGGCCTCCTCATCCTTTCTGTAGAAGCTACCTTCAAGGGCAGATTTCGCCCCCCCTGCTACGTACTTTTGCAGGTAGAACAGCCTATCTGCAGGGTTAGAGCATCGCTTCTCTATTAGAGCTTTAAAGCTTGCGCTCCACTCGGTGAACTTCAATGGATCACCAAAGAATACAGTGGGTTCTGGGGCTGGAAGTCGGGTGAGAGCCATTGCTTCTTGCAACGCCTGTACTAAATGGGCCTCATTTCTTGTCATTTCTTGACTTCCAGAGTGAGGAGAAGATGGGTTAGCATCATTCAATTGGCTGTGTACAGGACTACACCTCTCACTCCTTTCCTTTCTCTCTTCTTCGGTATACACATTTAACTTTGCCTGAATGACATCAAGGTCTCTTTGATTTTCAAGTTTCTTCAATTGTTGGCGTTGAGCTTCAATAGCAGCTTCCATATCAATTTCAGCTCTCTTTGCAGCTAACTGTGCAACTGTCTCTGCTCTCCTGGCTGAAATACTAGGTGACTCTGAGATATTGTCTGAATGGTAGCTAGGTGCAGTGGCTCTAGATGCTGTAGATCCATATATGGACCGAGCATACTGATTGTTAAGCAGCATGCGTAACCTTGATTTCTCTGCTTCAGCGTCAAAGTCGCCTGCATCTTCAGTTAACCTTACTCTCATTAGCTGTAGTAGATCTGCTGTTACAGCTGAGCATGCATCCATTTTCCTGCGAATTTCCTGATTAGGTGCTGTATGAAGTCGAATGTTGTCATACGAGTCTTTTAATTCAGATTCAAGCCTCTCAACTTCGTCCATCATGTTATACATGTCACACTCAGGGCATTCTCCTTTAAGTCTAGTGCGAATGTCTCTCACCTCATTTTTCCATTTTTCATACACCGTTTTGAACATATTTTCCTTTTGAGTTAACTCTTGCTCTTTAAGTTCTTGCATTTTTGGTGGGGAGGATTTCCTTACTCTTGTCTCTGATTTTTTAGACGCAGCACTTCTTCTCTCATCTCTTCTGCTTCAAAGTCTGAGCTTTGCTCTTTTTCATGTAGCGACATTAAATCAGACTGACAGACTAAGTTACAGGCATGAAAGGCAACTCTTGGAATACCTTTAACACTTAGCCAATACAATTCTTAACAGTAATAACCCTTAACAATAACAGTTACTTTTCTTTACTTTATACTAATAAGTCTTTATTACCTTTACCTTATTTGTGGGACTATCCATCAATTATTTGAGGTTTACATTTAACAGTATAGTTCAACCTGAAGAGCCAGGCAGAAACCTGAATTCGCTCCAGGAGAAGATGCTCAGCTGCACAATGAAGCCCGTGTTCCAGCAGGACAACAGCAGACAGTCCGATGAAGCTTGTCGTCCGCACAGGATACGCAGCACACCGTCTGATGAAGCCTGTCGTCCGCACGGGATACGCAGCACACCGTCTGATGAAGCCTGTCCTCCGCACGGGATGCGCAGCACACCGTCTGATGAAGCCTGTCCTCCGCACGGGATGCGCAGCACACCGTCTGATGAAGCCTGTCCTCCGCACGGGATACGCAGCACACCGTCCGATGAAGCGCAGCTTCGCACGCGATACGCCTGTTGCTTGCAGCAGGATGGGGAACAGCGTCTCACGTCTTTAGCCTCTTTAGCCTGTAGCTTGCATCAGGATTGAGAACAGCGTCTCACCTATTTAGCCTGTAGTTTGCAGCAGGATGGGAAACAGCGTCTCACGTCTTTAGCCTGTAGCTTGCATCAGGATTGAGAACAGCGTCTCACCTCTTTAGCCTGTAGTTTGCAGCAGGATGGGAAACAGCATCTCACGTCTTTAGCCTCTTTAGCCTGTAGCTTGCAGCAGGATCGAATACCTCGTTCGGATGGATTAGGTTACGTTTTCACTGTAACTACTCTGGTCTTGAAAGAACTTTACGCTTCAAACTGATGTCCACAATCACGTTTATTCCTTTATTCTCTTCTTTGCACTATTATGAAACACCGTGAAAACGGTTAGCCTAGTAGACCAGCAGTAGAATTGTCTTATTACATCGTTGACACTTTTAGCGCCCTTTTCCTCTCACAAACACAACATAAACATCCGGGGCAAGAGGTCACATGACTTCCGGAAAGACAACTCCCATCATTCCAACAAAACAAAGTTCAAGCACACATCAAGCACTTTTCAAAATACAGAACGATAAATAAGGGCACTTTGAGTGTCAGCTACAATGGGCATTATTATATATTATTATCATGGCCGTGGGAAGTAGGGGTGCTGAGGGTGCTGCAGCAGCCCCTGGTGGAGGACAGGGAATCTGCACGTCCACAAGATTAAATGGAAATATAATTAAAAAAAAACTCATTTTCAGCCTTGATGTAACAACATTCATAATTAAGTAAAGATAACACCCTTTTCACCCCGGTTACATTTTCCATTTGCCCTGTACGATGGGCAGTGTAAGTGAGGAAAGTGGGGGATGTTGGCTTATCAGGTGCCCGCAGCTCACAGCCAAAGGGCGAGTGAGCGTGGGAGCAAGAGAGAGAGAGGGTGCACCGGTACCGGCGGGATTGTTGTTAGCTTCTGATGCGCAGAAGAAATATCTGGCCCACCCTATTTTATACATGCCCGCCCTAAAGTACATTTCTGCCTACGCTACTGCTCAGGGTCCCTTCGTTGGAAGCCAATTGTTAGGATTTCTTAAGCCCGAGACTAGGATAAACTGAAAAGAGTACAAGGAAGCTTATAAAAGTTAACAGCATTTAATTAAACAAATGATCCGGCGATATACAATGACATTTGCGAGTTGGTGGCTCCCCCCCTCCCAGCTGTTGGTCCCGTTCGCGTTGGGGCAGCGGAGGGTGAAGAAGAGATCGATTCTCCCTGTCCATCACGGGTTATCAACTGTAGTCTTCTCCTATTGGCCGGCGTCGACGGGGGCGGGTCCGATGCTATAGAGAGGCGAAGTCCCTCCCCTTCCGGTGGGACTCATGGGACCTTATTTCGGAAAAAGTTTGTATTGAAGTCAAAGGAGAGAGAAAGATTATTTTTCGATCCCGTTTGAATTGTGCCACGAATTACACATATGTTTGTCAATCTTAAAAAATAATTTCCATGTCAAAAAAGTCAGTTTGTCGTAAAACTGTTGAAATATAAGACTATGAAAAATACGCAACTAGAAAGACTACAAATCCCAGAATCCCGGTCCCGACTAACTCCCCTTGTGTGTATGTACAGCTCTTAACGTGCCCAGACTTGTGATTTTAACCTCTTTAAATACTTTTCGCCTCATTCTGAAAGAAAGAAGTGAAATGTGCCAACGTGACGGCCGTCATGGTGTGTGGTGCGAGACGGGCGATGTAGTTCATTGAGCGTTTCACACAAAAAAAGTGTTACTTCACAGTTTTACGACACATTTTTATTTTTTTAACTTGTAAAATGATCTTTTAAATTGACAAACATCATATGTGTAATTCTTGGCACAATTCAAACGGGATCGAAAGATAATCTTTCTCTCTCCATTGACTTCAATGCATAACTTTTCCGAAATAAGGTCCCATGGAGCTCTCTATAGAGAGGCGAAGTCCCTCCCCTAGTAGCACTAGCAGCGCTGCTGCCAAAAAGGTCTGTCAATTTGCGACATTTAGGCCCAATCCCAAACCACACCCTACCCCTACACCAGGGGTCGGCAACCCCTGACACGCGTGCCACCATTGGCACGTGTAACCAGTGGCACACTAGGAATAAGTGTGCAAAAATATTTAAATTGTATTTTCGGATCCTGAACCAGACCGCAGCCAGAGCGCGTCTCCCTGTTACCTGCAGAAGGAAGCCATGCACGCAACGCAGCCCCGCTCTCTTTAACTCCAGGCGACTTTCTGCTGCTTTCCACTGTGGTGCAGTGCTGATCGTTTCACCACAGAGGAAAGCACTGCTGCCCCGCCGGCACTTCACAAATTGCAGTAGCCATAATGAGCTGTACACAAGAGAAACTTTTAGGGGGAAATGTTGAAGTGCTTTCTCATCCGCATTCCAAAATACCTCTTTCACAGCAATTGGCAGATATGCGCGACCTGTTATTTACAGTAAATTGATTTATGACTCCCGCCTGCTAAAATTGTTTTAATCAGTGACGGAGCAGACCCGGGGTAGACAATGGTAGGTCCGCTACCTAATAAATGTAAAATAAATGTTAGGACATTCCAGCCCTCGTGGGCAGAAGAGTGGGGTTTTGTGTTTCAGAAGGACTGTGCTGTGTGTACTTTATGTCTGGAAAATATTGTTTGCCGGACGTCGAGTGTCAAACGGCATTTTGAGACCAAACACAAGACAACTTTCAAGGATGAGGCAGACAAGGCTGAATCCATCAAACGTGCTGTGTCTGGTTATATCTCACACAGGCTCCGCCCTCTACTGGACTCTATGGGTACTACTCTCTATCATGCTGTGCGTGCCTTCACCTACTGAGTTTACGTAAACGTAGCCAGCCAATCGGGGCGAGCCTACCTGAATGTGCGCACAGGCCCACAGTATATAAGGTGGCCACACCCTCCCGTCCACTATCCTTTTTCTCTTCAGCGAGCTGACGAACCGAAGAAGAGTAAAAACGTAAGAAGAAGACAAACGAAAATGGACTCACCATTACAAGAAGCTCGGCCATGCCCCACCTGCCCGGGTTTGATCGCGGGCGCAGATCCACACCGGTACTGTTTTGAGTGTCTGGGGGCCGACCACGCCGTGGAGGGTGGTGGACATTCCCCGACCTGCAGTGCCTGTCGGGCGCTCCCGCGGCTCCGACGGCAGCATCGCCTGGACCACTTCCAGCAGGCACAATATGTCACTCCTGAGGACGATCCAGACCGAGGCGATGTGGAGGTGGTGGAGATGGACGAGGAGGACGAAGAGGTGCCCTTCGTCTTCGCACTTCCGGCCAGCCGTGCTGCTCCGGTTGTCGAGGAGGAAGAAGATGAGGACTTCTCGCTGTCAGGCGTTTCTGGCAGCGGGGGGCCACCACGCCGATCTGTTCGCCAGGATTTCCCGCTGGTGATGACCATGGCAGCGGAGCGTGCGGGCCTGGCGGTTCCTCCTCCGCTACCACCCAGACCGGTGAGCCGACTCCGTCAGGGGTTTTATGGCCCGGTCCAGCCGACCCAGCCGGCTTTTGTCTCGCCCCTGCTGCCGGACGTATGGCAGTGTGTGGAGGCGACGTGGCGGCAACCTCTCAGAGCGAGAGCTTCGGTTGCCGGCATGGCGGGGTTGCTGAGGTTAGAGGGCCACCCGGACTCAGTGTTTCCCGGTGTGCCCCCCTTAGATGAGAGCCTGGCGGCCCATCTGCTTCCCCAGGCAGCTGGCTGGGCAGAGGGGAGAAGGCCTCTGCCCCCGCTGCCTCGTGACCGGGAGGCGTTGGAATACCTGGACAGGATATTCCGCCTCGGGGCACAGTTGGCTGCGGCGGCCAACAACTTGGGCGTGTTGGGGGTGTCACTGATTACCCCGCAACCAGAAACCTCCGCCCCAGCATCTGGCGATCGGGATGATTATGCGGACCGCTGCATCGGACAGATAAATAATCTGGTGAACGGTGTGGCGGCTGCAGCGGGTCGTGTGATGTCCCTAGCCACAGTAGGGTCACGACATGTGTGGTTGGGACTCACGGCATTGTCCAGGTCGGACCGTGACGATCTCCTGGGAGCCCCCATATCCACGGCTGGGCTCTTCGGGTCCGTTACGGCGGTCACACAGCGCTTTCGCCGCCTGGAGGAGGAAAGAGAGCAGCTCAGCCGGATGCTGCCGCTGGCTCTCCCTCAGCGGGGCGAGCGCGGACCAACAGTGAGAAGGAGAGACAGGCGCAGGACCTCCGTAGCTTCTGTTGCCTCTCCTGCTCACACGCCCAGCTCTGCACGGCGGTTCCAAAGGGAGCCACGAAACCAGACTGGGCGATCCCGGAGAAATCCTGCCCCGGCCCACGTCAACAGAGGGCCGGGCTGGGGTGCGCCGCCCGCTCGGAGTTGACGGGCGGAGAGAGGCAGCGTCCCGGTGGAGAGGGCTCTCTCCACCCAGGATGCGAGGATGAATCCTGCCTCTGATGTTTATGACCCCTCTGTGTGCATAAATAAAAATGATTGCATTTATTCCGGTGTGAGAATCAATCCTTTCCACAATCCTGCACTTCACGGTAATGCCTGTACAGATTCCCCCTTCGCCACCCCAGTTGTGATTCCAGTACAGGAAGCAACCAGCGGGTGTGCACATGTGATAAACCGCAGGAAGCAGAATGCTATGCGGGTACAAGGGCATTATGTGCGGCGTGAGGTTGTTAGAAAACACATCACGCCGAGTGTAAAAGCTCCGGTCAATGCCTCTTTCTCTTTGAGAGAAAACAGCATAATGGCGGAGCGCGCGCTCTCGCGGGAGCGGACGCTCTCGCGGGAGCGGGCTGTGGGGCGTTCAGGGACCGCAGTGGAAAATTGGCCGTTTTTTTTCTCTGCGTGAAAAATGCATTATTGAGAAACGGCCCTTTCTGTGTCAGCCCCCCATGGGTCAAACTTCCTTTTATGGAGGGTTTGACGGCGGAGTGGGCCACCAGAGAGTATCACAGCTTCATAGCTGTAGCTCCACAGCTGATGGCACATTCCCTAACACAATGTTATGGGGAATGGAAAGACAGTTGTGTGCTAACAGAGTGGATGGACAGGACACTGAGGCTGGGTTATTCACTCCAGTTCCACAGCATCCCTCCTCCATTCAGAGGCATAAGAGAGGCAAATCTGTCATCCCAAGAGGAGATAGGTTTCCTCTCAGCAGAGGTTCAGGCCCTGTTGCAGAAACAGGCGGTGTCTGTTGTGCACCCTCAAGACAGAGAGAAGGGGCATTATTCCCTGTATTTTCTGGTTCCCAAGAAAACAGGGGAATTCAGGCCCATTCTGGATCTTCGATGCCTGAACCGGCACATTGCATGCAAAAAATTCCACATGTTGACTATACAACAGGTGTTGGGGCTGGTGCGGCCAGGCGATTGGTTTACAACCATCGACCTGAAGGACGCTTACTTTCATGTCGAAATTGCCCCAAAACACAGGAAATATTTGCGCTTTGCCTTCCAGGGTGTAGCCTACGAGTACAACAGGCTGCCGTTCGGCTACTCCCTATCCCCACGCACGTTCAGCAAATGTGTGGCCACGGCGCTGCAGCCGCTGCGCGACCATGGCATGAGGGTGTTCTTTTATCTGGACGACCTCATTGTCATGGCCAGGTCCAGGGAATGGGCAATGTTTCACACAGCCCAGTTGATCCTTCATCTAACCAAGTTAGGTTTTGCGATCAATTGGAAGAAGAGCACCCCCATACCTCACCAGCAGGTAGAATATCTGGGGGTGGTGCTCGATGCAGGCAGGCTACGGGCCACCCTGACAGAAAGCAGACAGGCGTCCCTGTTGCGGGCGGTCTGCAGGCTGCGTCAGGGGGCGACAGTGACAGCTTTGACCATCATGCAGACCTTGGGTTTCATGGCGGCTGCTCACTCCGTAGTGCCGCTCGGACTCCTGCATGCACGTCGCATGCAGAAGTGGTTTATCGGCCTTCGTTTAGATCTCAAAAGACACAAACGGCGTCTGGTGACCATCCCCCCCTCAGTAGAGAGCAACCTCCGATTCTGGGGATCCCCAGAGAATCTGCGGAGGGGAGCTCCACTGGGGCAGGTGACCTCCTATATCACAGTCTTCACAGACGCTTCAGTGACAGGATGGGGGGGGACGTGCCTAGAGAGAGCTGTGGGTGGTTGCTGGCCTCTGACAGAGGCTCGGCACAGCAACCTCCTGGAGCTGCAAGCAGTGATGTTGGTCCTACAGCACTTCAAACCCTTAATACAGGGCAAACATGTGCTAGTGAGGAGCGACAACAGCACCACAGTGGCGTACATCAACAGGCAGGGCGGAGTCCGTTCAATAGCCTTGTTGACCGCAGCAGAGAACCTGTGGCTGTGGGTGTCACAGATTGTGTTGTCTCTAAGGGCCCTGCACATCCCGGGGCGGGAGAACGGGGGGGCCGACCTCATGTCAAGAGGCGGACCCCTGCCAGACGAGTGGAGGCTGCACCCGGAGGTGGTGAAGCAGGTCTGGACTCAGTTCGGGAGAGCAGAGGTGGACCTGTTCGCCAATCGGCGCAACAGCCACTGTGCCCTGTGGTTCTCCCTGGCTCGGTGGGACAACCCACCCTTGGGGGTCGACGCATTTGCACACGAGCCATGGCCAAGAAAGCTGCTTTACGCCTTTCCACCGCTGCGCCTGATCCCCCCCCTCCTGGAGAGGGTGAGGCGGGAACAGCTGTCAATCATCCTGGTGGCCCCAGATCGCCACCTGGCGCCGTGGTACACGGGGGTAACACAGATGATGGTGGGCCAGCCCTGGGCGATTCCTCAGGTCTGGGGAGCGCTGTCTCAGGAAGCAGGTGCAATAGGGGCGTTACCCACTCTGGGCCAACCTCTCCAGGCTTGGCTCCTGAGAGGGACAGGCTGAGACAGGTGGGGCTGTCTGACAACGTTATTCAGACTATCCAAGCAGCAAGAGCAGAATCCACCACAGCCTGTTACAGGCCAAAGTGGGCAGGATTCCGGCGATGGTGTGAAGGAAGGAGTCTAGAGCCTCTGTCATGCACACTGGGCTCTATTCTTACCTACTTACAGATACTGGTGGACAGGGGGCTGGCTCATTCCACAATTAAGGTGTATGCAGCAGCCATTTCGTCCTGCCATGAGGGATTTGGAGGCAGGTCAGCCTTCAGTCAGCCGCTTATGTCGCGGTTTCTGCAGGGGGTCAGGAGGCAGCGCCCAGTGGTGCACGCCTCCGCCCCACAGTGGGACCTGCCGCTGGTGCTCGAGGCTCTGGTCACAGAACCATTTGAGCCTCTGGAGCTCTCCTCCCTGAAAGCACTGTCATGGAAGACAGCATTGCTACTTGCCTTGACTTCGGCCAAAAGAGTGTCCGAGCTGACCGCTCTGTCGGTACACCCAAGCTGCCTTTTGATCCGGGGTGACCGTAGCGGGGCGACACTCAGACCGAACCCCTCCTTTACTCCTAAGAGTATGAGAAATTCATTCAGATCAAGGGCTATTCAGTTAGGTGGCTTTAATCTTCCACCCCATATTGGGGCCAGGGAGGCTAAGTTGCACCTCCTCTGCCAAGTGCGGGCGCTAGCATGCTATGTAGAGCGCACGGCTACCATTAGGCGCACTGAACAACTGTTTGTGTGCTTTGGGGATGGTGTGGCTGGAAAAGCTCTCTCCAAGAAGCGCCTAGCAGGATGGCTCTGCGAGTGCATCACACATGCCTATGGACAGGCGGGGAGAGCCCTCCCCACTGGGGTCCGTGCACATTCTACACGGGCTGTGGCTGTGTCAACAGCCTTATTCAGCGGCGTGAGTGTAGAAGATATATGCACGGCGGCGTCTTGGTCTACGCCAGGCTCCTTCATAAAATGTTATCTCCTGGACATGTCTGGCTCCTTCTCGTCGTCTGTGCTTGCCGAGGCAACGCATGACTGGTGAGAGGGGGAGTGGCTGTGGGTCAGCAGGTATCTGACCCCCCCCCCTGGACACAAAGCACCTATGTTTTCCCATGCTCCTGAGGGACCTGGGGAACATGGTGCGCGGTAGGCTCCAGACGGAGTCTCCGCACAGATCTTTTCCATGCACACTCTACACGAGGTAAGCGTGTGTGAGTGTGCCTTATCCAAATTGCGGCCCCGACTTCTCTACGGTTACAACCGGATGGGAGGAAGTGGGATGCAATGGATGGTAGCCAAAAGCCGGTCAGGGACGGTGTGGTAGGCCGATGTTGTTGGATGACAGGGCGTGTATTCATCGGGGCTCCGCCCACTGTACCCATAGAGTCCAGTAGAGGGCGGAGCCTGTGTGAGATATAACAGGGGGTTACGTATTGTAACCCTAGTTATATAAGCACAGGCGGAGCCCTCTACCTGGAGGCCCTGTCTTTCCTAGTCCGCTCGCTGAAGAGTGTGTAGGATAGTGGACGGGAGGGTGTGGCCACCTTATATACTGTGGGCCTGTGCGCACATTCAGGTAGGCTCGCCCCGATTGGCTGGCTACGTTTACGTAAACTCAGTAGGTGAAGGCACGCACAGCATGATATAGAGTAGTACCCATAGAGTCCAGTAGAGGGCTCCGCCTGTGCTTATATAACTAGGGTTACAATACGTAACCCCCTGTTATGGGAAACAGGCACACACCCTCAAAGCCTTTGCCACTGCTAAAAATCATTCTACCGAAGCAAGCTATCGCATTGCTCATTGCATC
Organism: Gobionotothen gibberifrons; assembly: GCA_943591055.1. Classification (NCBI taxonomy): domain Eukaryota; kingdom Metazoa; phylum Chordata; class Actinopteri; order Perciformes; family Nototheniidae; genus Gobionotothen; species Gobionotothen gibberifrons. Next base: position 8,269 of record CALSBZ010038873.1, on the reverse strand, counting down.
GCGAAACATGGAAAGCCATTCACTGACAGTGAATATATTAAGGAGGCTTTCCTCTGTAGCTCAGAGGTTTTGTTTAATTCCTTACCAAACAAAGAGACAATAAAATCAAGAATAAAATAAATTCCATTGTCAGCCAGATCTGTTGAACGACGCATCGAGGAACTGGCAGAAAACGTTTGCGCGCAGCAGACAGCTGGTTTGAAAGAAGCCACGGTATTCAGCGTTGCACTGCATGAGAGCGTGGACGTGAACGACATACCACGCTTGGCAGTCATGGTAAGATACTGTGATTCGACTGTAAGAGAAGAGCTCTGCTGCTTAAAACCAATGCCTGAAACAACAAAAGGTGAGTACATAGCCAACGTTTTTATGGAGCATTTTGAGGAGCGAGGGATTGACATAAGCAAGATCTTTGCAGTGACAACAGATGGCGCTCCCGCCATGGTCGGGCGAAACAAGGAAGCGGTCACATTAATTAAGAAACAAATCGGTCATCCCATCATGAGACTCCACTGCATAATACGAAAACCTCTGTGCAAAGATGTCAAATTCAGATCTTAACGAGGTCGTGGCCACAGTGGTGAATAGGGGTGTAACGGTATCCGTACCCGTCCCGTACCGTCACGGTTCGGCACATGCAGTCACACGGCGAATACGCCTTTTTTTACGAGTGGGAAAAAAGTCACTCAGGGCAGTATTACACTATATATAATCCAGGGGGCGGTATTGCGCCTAAAAGCCAGCCGCCCGTAAATAACAAATGCAGAACAAGAACAACAAACACTACAAAACGAACAAAATACATGAAGAAGAAACGTTAGTAGTTATGGCGAGTTCACGCAACACACAGGAGCTAGAAGACCCACCTGCTTCGTTTAAATCAGGTGTGTGGGAACATTTCGGGTTCCCTGTGGACTATAACAATGATGGGGTGCGAGTTGTGGATCGGACGAAGACGGTGTGTCGGCGGTGTTTCACAGCGGCGAGGTATGCTAGTGGTAACACATCCAACATGCTAAATCACATCCGAAGGCATCACCCAGATTTGTCAATCACCGGAGCCCGGAAAAAGACGACAACTGTGCAACAGCTAATCCCCGCTGTTTTTAAGAAGCCACTAGAAATGACAGCCGAGAGACCAAAACAAATAACCGAAGCAATTGTAATAATGAGTCTGTTTATCCTAATGTAGCCATGTTGGCACATTGTTACCTGGCTGTACCTGCCACCTCAGTCCCCAGCGAGAGGGTTTTCTCGACGGCAGGTGACATAGTTACCGCCAACAGATCTGCCCTCACTACTGACAACGTAGACGAACTGATCTTTTTGAAAAAAAACTTTAAAATAGAGTGAAGCTTTTATTTAGGCATAATGGCCTCACACACACTCACAAGTTAATTACACATGTTAGACATTGCTCCTAAAGGTACAGATTGTATTTTGTTTTATATTTATCATTGTATTTATTTTATATTTTGACATCAGGAAATGTTATACAGTTCTGTATTGCCTTTTATTGTGATTAAAACACTTTCTTATTTATTTTAATATTTTCAAGACATTCTTTTTAGTTGTACAGCTTATTTAACCTTTTTGTTTGTAATATGGGCCATCTGAGTGTGTGTGTTACTGTTTGTGGTTTGTTTTTAACTGTAATACAGTTAATAATTCCAAATGTTAGAGTTCCTTTCCTTATTTTCATACCGAAACATGCACTACTGTTCAAAATAAATAACAGCAAAAAAAAATTATGCATTTTGGACTTTTTTTTGCTTTTCCTTGTTGTACCGAAACCGTACCGAACCGTGACCCCCGAACCGAGGTACGAACCGAACCGTGACTTCTGTGAACCGTTACACCCCTAGTGGTGAAGATTGTTAACTTCATAGTTAAGCGATCTGCTCTGACACACCAACAGTTCCAATCCCTGCTGGAGGAAATGGACAGCTCATACAAAGATCTCCCTCTCCACTCAGCAGTTAGGTGGCTAAGCTGTGGAAAGGTTTTGGAGCGGTTTGTTGGCTGCTTTGATGCCATAAAGGCCTTCCTGGCTGAAAAAGGCCAAGACTTTCCAGAACTCGAGGACGAGAAATGGGTCATGAAACCTATGTTTCTCACAGATATTGCTGGACACCTCAACAAGCTCAATCTGAAACTGCAAGGCGCAGGTCAAACTGTTTTGGACATGTTTGACACATGGAAGGCTCTTGTTGGAAAGCTAGCAGTTTTTTCAGATGACGTGGCCACCTCCACTTGCCGCTACTTCACCCACTTGAGGGAGCTGTCCACGCAGCACAGCATCAGCACCGCTGAAATATGCAAATACATCAGCGAGCTGGAGTCGGAGTGTACAACACGATTCGGGGAATTTCAGAAGTATGGACCCATGTTCTCTTTCTTGATCAAACCCGACAGCTTTGATGGACATGAACTGGGTGTATCTGTGGCCGTGTCTCAATTCAGGGGCTGCACCCTTCGGAATGCGCAGCCAACGCGGTCCACGGAGGACCCAGCCCACGTAGACCGGGTAGGCTGGACCGAGCAGCCTACGAAATGTGACGGTCTAGCCTACGGAGCGCTTCGTATTTACGTCACGTGATACACGCTGTTCGGTTGCGTTGTAAATAATCATTAAAACCTCAGTAAATGAAATAAACAATGTGTTTAACAATTACTATTTTAATTTAATTTTGTATTTTCATCTTATCACAAAGTAGAGGTAAGAATATATCCATCCTCTCTCTGCAGCTTCATGTCTTCTATTATTATAACTTTCATCATTGAGACAGAGGAAATCAATCCTGTTATTTAACATCACCAGCAGTAACACAAATATCAGCAAAAGTGTGTTTATCAAGTTGTTTATTTGTATTATATGTGCAGCAAGTATATAGAAGCAGCTGTTTGGGGAATCAAACAGACTCAAGCTATAATCGTTAAATATCTATTAAAAGAAAGGACATACAAAATCAAATTCTGAAACTAAGACACAAGTCTGTAGGACGGCAGTAAGCAGAGGTCTGGGTGGAGGATGTTCCTGATCGCCGTTTTACACTCACAACCTAACATGAAAGCAGTTAGTTTATTTAATAAAAGAGCACATGTTCAATGTGAAAAGTGACAGTAGATATAGATTAGTTGCAATTTGATGCTATATAAATAAAATAAATAAAAATTATTAAACAAAAAGAATTATAATTTTTTTTTTTTTTTTTTTTTAAACACCTGGAATTTCAGGGAGGGCGCGGGGCTCCGTTGGCGGGGCGCAGCGCCCCTCCAAGACAATGGTAGGGGAAACACTGGGGTCCTTCTCCAGCAGATCCATTTCTCCAGCACCACGGGGGGTCCAGGTGGATGGCAGCTCTGTCCTGATGATCCGCTGGGGTTAGGGGTACTTCTCCAGCAGATCCAATTGTCCTAATTACAGAGAAAAACAAGAGAAAAATAAAAAAGTGAATTAATCATATTAAACACAGGGTTGCAAAAGTATTATTGCAAAATGTAACTAAGCATTTCAGACAAGCAATCCTTAAAGGATCATTTACAATGATGTACTGTTTTTTGTTTTTTTAACTAAAGAGATTAAATGATACTCACACTTGCATCCCTTTGACAGCACTGCACAAACAAACATCAAGCAAAAGACCCCTGTCTATTTTTGATTGTCTTATTATTATGGGATTAGGATAAATTAAATAAACTTCAACCTAAATAAAAGATGATCAAATCCGGTGGAAATATTTAAAATAGGCTTTTTTTTTTTGCCCTACCTCAAAGCAGCATGAGCTGAATACAAAGGTTGTAATGTTGTCCCAAAGTTTAATAAACAGTAAAACATTACAAAATGTTATAGAAATAAATAAAGCAAACAGCAGCTACACGTCAGGGTAGCATTTTATAAATCCCACCGTACTGTAGGCTATACAGGTCCAAATGTTTTCACTTTGGTGGAGGAGTCTCACCTTTTTTGTTGTTGAATTGGGACAGCCTTCTTTCGGCGGAAGTGACATATGCGGAGACGATAGGTTGGGACGTGTCACGTCGGCCGGATGTCGCCAATGACGTTATAGGAGCGAAAATTCCGGATCTGCTTGTTAGCACCCCCCCTTTTTCTTTTTCTTTTTAGAGATGTGGGTACGGAGGAAAAGAGAGAGGATTTTGTTGTCTGACGCTTTCTGAGTTCCCTGACACACCGGGTGTCAGGACCTCGACACAAATTGAAGAACCCAAATGCACGACCGAGAGACAAAGTCTTGAATATCATTTTTTCTATTTATTTATACAGTTCAGGTAATCCCTCTTAACAGAGTAGGTGGTGGAAATAAAAAAAGGCGCTCACAAGGAGGAAAAAACTAGCGTAACAAAAAGAGGACTTAATAAAAACTTAAGCCTAACAAAATAAACATTGCATTACATGTCACTTGTTAGACGCTTTTATCCAAAGCGACTTACATACTTAATACTGTGGACAATCCCCACAGGATCAATTTGGGGTGAAGTGTCTTGCCCAGGGACACAACAACATGCTGACTGCAGTGGGGTTTGAACCTGTGACCCCCTGATCCGAACACCAATGCACAACCCACTACACCACACACCTCCAAACAAACATAACAAAACCTGACATGAGAGAAAGCAATCCTTTCTGAGTTGAGGCTTGGTACGACCATTCGAGGAAACAAACAAGATGAACTGACACAGGACAGGGGAGAGACAGGACTATTCAAACATGAGGTGAGTGTGAACACGTGGAAACAATCAGAGGCGGGGCAGACACTGATGATGGCGGGAAAAACACACAGGGGGAGGAAGAAGACCTGAAATGAAAGAGGTAAATACAAAATAAAACAGGAGATGACAGACAAAATACATAAACATAACTAACACATTTGACGAGACACAACAGTACCCCCCCCCCCCTCTGGGGACGACTCCTGACGGCCCAGGCTGATCAGGACGACGATCGTGGAAGTCCCTGATCAGAGTCTTATCAATGATAAGAGCGGAAGATACACATAAGCGCTCCTCAGGACCGTATCCCTCCCATTCGACCAGGTATTGATGTCCCTGGCCCCGTTTGCGGACCGCTAGTAGCTTCCTGACCGTGTGTACTGGGCCCCCGTCGATGATCCGGGGTGGTGGAGGGGCCTTGGAGGCGGGAACCAGAGCACTCTCCTGAACAGACTTGATCTTGCTGACGTGGAACGTGGGGTGGACCTTGAGAGACCTGGGGAGTCGGAGACGCACCGCAACAGGGTTTATAATGTTCTGAATAGGGAAAGGACCCACGAACCTTGGTGCCAACTTCCTGGAATGAACATGTAGGGGCAAGTCTTTAGTGGACAACCAGACTCGTTGACCCGGTCTGTGGACGGGAGCCGCATAGCGGGAACGATCTGCCGCTGCCTTCATCCTAGCGGATGTCCGAAGGAGTGCCTGCCGAGCTCCGGCACAGACCTTCCGACAACGTCGGACCATGGCGTGCGCAGACGGGACTCTGACCTCCTCCTCATTGGCTGGGAACAGCGGGGGTTGATATCCATAGGCACACTGGAAGGAGGAGGGACCTGTAGAAGCCGAAGGAAGAGTATTGTGGGAGTATTCCACCTAGGTGAGTTGGTCGCTCCATGACCTTGGGCTCTGGGACACGAGGCATCTGAGGCAGCTCTCGAGGTCCTGATTTAGGCATTCTGTCTGGCCATTGGACTGGGGGTGGTAGACGGAGGACAGGCTGACGGTGGTGCCTAGGAGCCGGCAGAATTCCCTCCAGAAGACGGAGATGAACTGGGGACCTCGGTCGGATACCACATCACTGGGGAAACCATGAATCCTGAATACGTGGGTTAGCATGACCTCCGTTTCCTTGGCAGAGGGAAGTTTAAGCAGAGGGATAAAGTGAACCATATTGGTGAATCGGTCAGTGTTACCTTTAGAAGGTGGTAGTCCGGTGACAAAGTCCAGCGAGATATGGGACCAAGGGCGTTGGGGCACGGGCAGAGGCTGAAGAAGACCCATCGGAGCCAGGGATGAGGTCTTGTTACGGGCGCACACGGGACAGGCAGCCACGTATTCCGTCACCTCCGCTGTTTTATGGTGAACATCGTTCGCCGGATACCTGGATGACATGTGAGCTTAGAAGTGTGAGCCCAGTGGATTACCTTGGAGCATAACGACACAGGGACAAACAGACCATTATTCGGACACCCACTAGGTGCTGGGCTCACAACATTAGCCTGCTTCACATCATTTTCTATCTGCCAGGAGACCGCCCCAACCACACAGTTCAGTGGAACGATTGCCTCTGGTTGCTTGGCAGTAGGCTCTGGCTCATGGAGTTGTGACTGTGCACCTGGTTTTCCATTCTGAGTACCCGGTCGGAAGGAAATCGAGAAATTGAATCTGTTAAAGAACAGAGACCAGTGGGACTGAAGTGAATTCAGTCTCTTGGCTTTCCTGATATACTCTAAGTTCTTATGGTCTGTCCAGACAATAAAGGGTTGCTCCGCCCCCTCTAGCCAGTGTCTCCACTCCTCTAATGCTGCCTTGACCGCTAGCAACTCCTTGTCATCTACATCGTAGTTTCGCTCAGCTGAGGACAATTTACGGGACAGGTATGCATGGGGATGCATCCGGTTGTCCTTGGTGGATCTCTGGGACAACACTGCTCCTATTCCCACGTTGGAGGCATCCACCTCCACCACGAATTGTCACTGGGGGTCTGGGACGTTAAGACCAGGTGCCGTGGTGAATCTCTCCTTAAGAGTCCGGAAGGCGGTCTCAGCCTGGGGACTCCACTGAAAGGAGACTTTGGAGGAAGTGAGATTATGCAGAGGAGCGGCTACAGAGCAACATTTCCGGATGAACTTCCGATAAAAGTTTGCAAACCCTATGAACTGTTGCACCTTTTTGTTGTTGGTTAATGTGGGCCAATTAGCCACAGCAATAACCTTGGAAGGGTCCATCTGTACCTGGTTGGCGGTTACAATGTGTCCCAGAAAAGAAACGGTGTCTGCGTGAAACTCACACTTCTCGGCTTTGATGTACAAGTGGTTTTCCAGTAGCTTCTGGAGGACTTGACGAACCTGTGGAACAGGGGTTTAACTGGGAAAAAGATGAATATGTCATTCAGATATACATACACAAATACATTCAAGAAGTCTCTTAGAATGTCATTGATGAAGGTCTGGAAGACAGCAGGAGTGTTACACAATCCAAAGGGCATGACCCAGTACTCATAATGTCCACTGGGGGTATTACATCCCGTCTTCCACTCGTCCCCTTCTCTTATCCTGACCAGGGGCCGTATTCACAAAGGATCTTAAGGCTAAAAGTAGCTCCTAACTGGCGAATTTAGGAGAAACTCCTAAACATAATGGGCGTGTCAGTCTTACATTTAGGACTCCTAATTTTTTTCACTAAGAGCAATTCACAAAGTATTTTAGGCCTAAAAGTAGCACCTAAGTTTAGGAGATCTTAAAAGTCCTCGAGAGGACTCCTAACTCAGTAAGACCTATTCACAAAAACTCAGAAGAGGAAGAGCTGTGTGATGTGATGCTGCAGCTGGACTTTCATCTTGATTTCTCCTGTGGGGAAGATATATATATCATTTGTAACACATTTTTGGGAAGCGGGTTGAACAGTTGCACATTGTAATTCTTCTGTAAATATTAAACAGAAAGGTTTTTCATGTAGCCTATTGCAATTATTGCATGCATACCCCTCAATCTCCTTTTTCACGGGGGGGTGCGAGTGACTTCTCCGACCGGCCCACCTCGGTCCGCTAGTAAATCGTCAGCGGCGGGCGAGTGACTAATCCGACCGGCCCACCTCGGTCCACCTTTCGCTTGCGTTTAACTTTGTCTTCACTTTCATTCATCATGATAGGGGGACTTGAACGGCGGTATGGGCTGTTATTGAAAGTGTTTAAGTGCTGGAAATATGCTCATTGGATAATAGTTTGCAGGGTGCTTTTAATTGCCTCCTTGATTTAATGCAATTTACGTATTTTTATTGTTTGCTCTCTCTCTTTAACGTGCATATACAACGTCATTATCGTGGTCTGCACAAACTTGTCATCATGCGTGTATTCTGCTAACTGCACTGTCCATAACTATTTGATAGGAATACATTTCTAGCCGAGGCTATTTCCTTGTTTTTCGGTGATTTAGTGGGCTCGTTTGTGGGATGTTGCGGATGAGTTTCACCGAGACCGCCTGCTCTGAACAACCAATCACCGTACTGACCGCTTCGAAACTCATGCACGAGAATC